>NW_024121099.1:444394-472734 GCF_016745375.1 Pimephales promelas | reverse complement strand
GGAGGCTCTAGCCCCTTCCAGAGCTGAGATATGGAAACTCAAAAATTCGGCCCGAAAAAAAAACGACAGTGGTACCCCTTACGTTTTTTTTTTTTTGGGCGAAAAATTAAGTTTCTCCAATCTTCCCAAAACTCTGGATTCTGATAGAGGGCCATGAGACTTAGACCTGAGTGCAAAAATGGAGGCTCTAGCCCCTTCCAGAGCTGAGATATTGAAACTCAAAAATTCGGCCCCGAAAAAAAAACGACAGTGGTACCCCTTTCGTTTTTTTTTCGGGCGAAAAATTAAGTTTCTCAAATCTTCACAAAACTCTGGAATATGATAGAGGGCCATGAGACTTAGACCTGAGTGCAAAAATGGAGGCTCTAGACCCTTCCAGAGCTGAGATATCAAAACTCAAAAATTCGGCCCGAAAAAAAAACGACAGTGGTACCCCTTACGTTTTTTTTTTTGGGCGAAAAATTAAGTTTCTCCAATCTTCCCAAAACTCTGGATTCTGATAGAGGGCCATGAGACTTAGACCTGAGTGCAAAAATGGAGGCTCTAGCCCCTTCCAGAGCTGAGATATCGAAACTCAAAAATTCGGCCCGAAAAAAAAACGACAGTGGTACCCCTTACGTTTTTTTTTTTTGGGCGAAAAATTAAGTTTCTCCAATCTTCCCAAAACTCTGGATTCTGATAGAGGGCCATGAGACTTAGACCTGAGTGCAAAAATGGAGGCTCTAGCCCCTTCCAGAGCTGAGATATGGAAACTCAAAAATTCGGCCCGAAAAAAAAACGACAGTGGTACCCCTTACGTTTTTTTTTTTTGGGCGAAAAATTAAGTTTCTCCAATCTTCCCAAAACTCTGGATTCTGATAGAGGGCCATGAGACTTAGACCTGAGTGCAAAAATGGAGGCTCTAGCCCCTTCCAGAGCTGAGATATGGAAACTCAAAAATTCGGCCCGAAAAAAAAACGACAGTGGTACCCCTTACGTTTTTTTTTTGGGCGAAAAATTAAGTTTCTCCAATCTTCCCAAAACTCTGGATTCTGATAGAGGGCCATGAGACTTAGACCTGAGTGCAAAAATGGAGGCTCTAGCCCCTTCCAGAGCTGAGATATCGAAACTCAAAAATTCGGCCCGAAAAAAAAAACGACAGTGGTACCCCTTACGTTTTTTTTTTTGGGCGAAAAATTAAGTTTCTCCAATCTTCCCAAAACTCTGGATTCTGATAGAGGGCCATGAGACTTAGACCTGAGTGCAAAAATGGAGGCTCTAGCCCCTTCCAGAGCTGAGATATGGAAACTCAAAAATTCGGCCCGAAAAAAAAAACGACAGTGGTACCCCTTACGTTTTTTTTTTTTGGGCGAAAAATTAAGTTTCTCCAATCTTCCCAAAACTCTGGATTCTGATAGAGGGCCATGAGACTTAGACCTGAGTGCAAAAATGGAGGCTCTAGCCCCTTCCAGAGCTGAGATATGGAAACTCAAAAATTCGGCCCGAAAAAAAAACGACAGTGGTACCCCTTACGTTTTTTTTTTTGGGCGAAAAATTAAGTTTCTCCAATCTTCCCAAAACTCTGGATTCTGATAGAGGGCCATGAGACTTAGACCTGAGTGCAAAAATGGAGGCTCTAGCCCCTTCCAGAGCTGAGATATGGAAACTCAAAAATTCGGCCCGAAAAAAAAACGACAGTGGTACCCCTTACGTTTTTTTTTTTGGGCGAAAAATTAAGTTTCTCCAATCTTCCCAAAACTCTGGATTCTGATAGAGGGCCATGAGACTTAGACCTGAGTGCAAAAATGGAGGCTCTAGCCCCTTCCAGAGCTGAGATATGGAAACTCAAAAATTCGGCCCGAAAAAAAAACGACAGTGGTACCCCTTACGTTTTTTTTTTTTGGGCGAAAAATTAAGTTTCTCCAATCTTCCCAAAACTCTGGATTCTGATAGAGGGCCATGAGACTTAGACCTGAGTGCAAAAATGGAGGCTCTAGCCCCTTCCAGAGCTGAGATATGGAAACTCAAAAATTCGGCCCGAAAAAAAAAACGACAGTGGTACCCCTTACGTTTTTTTTTTGGGCGAAAAATTAAGTTTCTCCAATCTTCCCAAAACTCTGGATTCTGATAGAGGGCCATGAGACTTAGACCTGAGTGCAAAAATGGAGGCTCTAGCCCCTTCCAGAGCTGAGATATGGAAACTCAAAAATTCGGCCCGAAAAAAAAACGACAGTGGTACCCCTTACGTTTTTTTTTTTTGGGCGAAAAATTAAGTTTCTCCAATCTTCCCAAAACTCTGGATTCTGATAGAGGGCCATGAGACTTAGACCTGAGTGCAAAAATGGAGGCTCTAGCCCCTTCCAGAGCTGAGATATCGAAACTCAAAAATTCGGCCCGAAAAAAAAAACGACAGTGGTACCCCTTACGTTTTTTTTTTTTGGGCGAAAAATTAAGTTTCTCCAATCTTCCCAAAACTCTGGATTCTGATAGAGGGCCATGAGACTTAGACCTGAGTGCAAAAATGGAGGCTCTAGCCCCTTCCAGAGCTGAGATATCGAAACTCAAAAATTCGGCCCGAAAAAAAAACGACAGTGGTACCCCTTACGTTTTTTTTTTTTGGGCGAAAAATTAAGTTTCTCCAATCTTCCCAAAACTCTGGATTCTGATAGAGGGCCATGAGACTTAGACCTGAGTGCAAAAATGGAGGCTCTAGCCCCTTCCAGAGCTGAGATATCGAAACTCAAAAATTCGGCCCGAAAAAAAAACGACAGTGGTACCCCTTACGTTTTTTTTTTTGGGCGAAAAATTAAGTTTCTCCAATCTTCCCAAAACTCTGGATTCTGATAGAGGGCCATGAGACTTAGACCTGAGTGCAAAAATGGAGGCTCTAGCCCCTTCCAGAGCTGAGATATCGAAACTCAAAAATTCGGCCCGAAAAAAAAACGACAGTGGTACCCCTTACGTTTTTTTTTTTGGGCGAAAAATTAAGTTTCTCCAATCTTCCCAAAACTCTGGATTCTGATAGAGGGCCATGAGACTTAGACCTGAGTGCAAAAATGGAGGCTCTAGCCCCTTCCAGAGCTGAGATATCGAAACTCAAAAATTCGGCCCGAAAAAAAAACGACAGTGGTACCCCTTACGTTTTTTTTTTTGGGCGAAAAATTAAGTTTCTCCAATCTTCCCAAAACTCTGGATTCTGATAGAGGGCCATGAGACTTAGACCTGAGTGCAAAAATGGAGGCTCTAGCCCCTTCCAGAGCTGAGATATCGAAACTCAAAAATTCGGCCCGAAAAAAAAACGACAGTGGTACCCCTTACGTTTTTTTTTTTTGGGCGAAAAATTAAGTTTCTCCAATCTTCCCAAAACTCTGGATTCTGATAGAGGGCCATGAGACTTAGACCTGAGTGCAAAAATGGAGGCTCTAGCCCCTTCCAGAGCTGAGATATCGAAACTCAAAAATTCGGCCCGAAAAAAAAACGACAGTGGTACCCCTTACGTTTTTTTTTTTGGGCGAAAAATTAAGTTTCTCCAATCTTCCCAAAACTCTGGATTCTGATAGAGGGCCATGAGACTTAGACCTGAGTGCAAAAATGGAGGCTCTAGCCCCTTCCAGAGCTGAGATATGGAAACTCAAAAATTCGGCCCGAAAAAAAAAACGACAGTGGTACCCCTTACGTTTTTTTTTTTTGGGCGAAAAATTAAGTTTCTCCAATCTTCCCAAAACTCTGGATTCTGATAGAGGGCCATGAGACTTAGACCTGAGTGCAAAAATGGAGGCTCTAGCCCCTTCCAGAGCTGAGATATCGAAACTCAAAAATTCGGCCCGAAAAAAAAACGACAGTGGTACCCCTTACGTTTTTTTTTTTGGGCGAAAAATTAAGTTTCTCCAATCTTCCCAAAACTCTGGATTCTGATAGAGGGCCATGAGACTTAGACCTGAGTGCAAAAATGGAGGCTCTAGCCCCTTCCAGAGCTGAGATATCGAAACTCAAAAATTCGGCCCGAAAAAAAAACGACAGTGGTACCCCTTACGTTTTTTTTTTTGGGCGAAAAATTAAGTTTCTCCAATCTTCCCAAAACTCTGGATTCTGATAGAGGGCCATGAGACTTAGACCTGAGTGCAAAAATGGAGGCTCTAGCCCCTTCCAGAGCTGAGATATCGAAACTCAAAAATTCGGCCCGAAAAAAAAAACGACAGTGGTACCCCTTACGTTTTTTTTTTTGGGCGAAAAATTAAGTTTCTCCAATCTTCCCAAAACTCTGGATTCTGATAGAGGGCCATGAGACTTAGACCTGAGTGCAAAAATGGAGGCTCTAGCCCCTTCCAGAGCTGAGATATCGAAACTCAAAAATTCGGCCCGAAAAAAAAACGACAGTGGTACCCCTTACGTTTTTTTTTTTTGGGCGAAAAATTAAGTTTCTCCAATCTTCCCAAAACTCTGGATTCTGATAGAGGGCCATGAGACTTAGACCTGAGTGCAAAAATGGAGGCTCTAGCCCCTTCCAGAGCTGAGATATCGAAACTCAAAAATTCGGCCCGAAAAAAAAACGACAGTGGTACCCCTTACGTTTTTTTTTTTTGGGCGAAAAATTAAGTTTCTCCAATCTTCCCAAAACTCTGGATTCTGATAGAGGGCCATGAGACTTAGACCTGAGTGCAAAAATGGAGGCTCTAGCCCCTTCCAGAGCTGAGATATCGAAACTCAAAAATTCGGCCCGAAAAAAAAAACGACAGTGGTACCCCTTACGTTTTTTTTTTTGGGCGAAAAATTAAGTTTCTCCAATCTTCCCAAAACTCTGGATTCTGATAGAGGGCCATGAGACTTAGACCTGAGTGCAAAAATGGAGGCTCTAGCCCCTTCCAGAGCTGAGATATCGAAACTCAAAAATTCGGCCCGAAAAAAAAACGACAGTGGTACCCCTTACGTTTTTTTTTTTGGGCGAAAAATTAAGTTTCTCCAATCTTCCCAAAACTCTGGATTCTGATAGAGGGCCATGAGACTTAGACCTGAGTGCAAAAATGGAGGCTCTAGCCCCTTCCAGAGCTGAGATATCGAAACTCAAAAATTCGGCCCGAAAAAAAAACGACAGTGGTACCCCTTACGTTTTTTTTTTTTGGGCGAAAAATTAAGTTTCTCCAATCTTCCCAAAACTCTGGATTCTGATAGAGGGCCATGAGACTTAGACCTGAGTGCAAAAATGGAGGCTCTAGCCCCTTCCAGAGCTGAGATATCGAAACTCAAAAATTCGGCCCGAAAAAAAAACGACAGTGGTACCCCTTACGTTTTTTTTTTTTGGGCGAAAAATTAAGTTTCTCCAATCTTCCCAAAACTCTGGATTCTGATAGAGGGCCATGAGACTTAGACCTGAGTGCAAAAATGGAGGCTCTAGCCCCTTCCAGAGCTGAGATATCGAAACTCAAAAATTCGGCCCGAAAAAAAAACGACAGTGGTACCCCTTACGTTTTTTTTTTTTGGGCGAAAAATTAAGTTTCTCCAATCTTCCCAAAACTCTGGATTCTGATAGAGGGCCATGAGACTTAGACCTGAGTGCAAAAATGGAGGCTCTAGCCCCTTCCAGAGCTGAGATATCGAAACTCAAAAATTCGGCCCGAAAAAAAAACGACAGTGGTACCCCTTACGTTTTTTTTTTTTGGGCGAAAAATTAAGTTTCTCCAATCTTCCCAAAACTCTGGATTCTGATAGAGGGCCATGAGACTTAGACCTGAGTGCAAAAATGGAGGCTCTAGCCCCTTCCAGAGCTGAGATATCGAAACTCAAAAATTCGGCCCGAAAAAAAAACGACAGTGGTACCCCTTACGTTTTTTTTTTTGGGCGAAAAATTAAGTTTCTCCAATCTTCCCAAAACTCTGGATTCTGATAGAGGGCCATGAGACTTAGACCTGAGTGCAAAAATGGAGGCTCTAGCCCCTTCCAGAGCTGAGATATCGAAACTCAAAAATTCGGCCCGAAAAAAAAAACGACAGTGGTACCCCTTACGTTTTTTTTTTTGGGCGAAAAATTAAGTTTCTCCAATCTTCCCAAAACTCTGGATTCTGATAGAGGGCCATGAGACTTAGACCTGAGTGCAAAAATGGAGGCTCTAGCCCCTTCCAGAGCTGAGATATCGAAACTCAAAAATTCGGCCCGAAAAAAAAACGACAGTGGTACCCCTTACGTTTTTTTTTTTGGGCGAAAAATTAAGTTTCTCCAATCTTCCCAAAACTCTGGATTCTGATAGAGGGCCATGAGACTTAGACCTGAGTGCAAAAATGGAGGCTCTAGCCCCTTCCAGAGCTGAGATATCGAAACTCAAAAATTCGGCCCGAAAAAAAAAACGACAGTGGTACCCCTTACGTTTTTTTTTTTGGGCGAAAAATTAAGTTTCTCCAATCTTCCCAAAACTCTGGATTCTGATAGAGGGCCATGAGACTTAGACCTGAGTGCAAAAATGGAGGCTCTAGCCCCTTCCAGAGCTGAGATATCGAAACTCAAAAATTCGGCCCGAAAAAAAAACGACAGTGGTACCCCTTACGTTTTTTTTTTTTGGGCGAAAAATTAAGTTTCTCCAATCTTCCCAAAACTCTGGATTCTGATAGAGGGCCATGAGACTTAGACCTGAGTGCAAAAATGGAGGCTCTAGCCCCTTCCAGAGCTGAGATATCGAAACTCAAAAATTCGGCCCGAAAAAAAAACGACAGTGGTACCCCTTACGTTTTTTTTTTTGGGCGAAAAATTAAGTTTCTCCAATCTTCCCAAAACTCTGGATTCTGATAGAGGGCCATGAGACTTAGACCTGAGTGCAAAAATGGAGGCTCTAGCCCCTTCCAGAGCTGAGATATCGAAACTCAAAAATTCGGCCCGAAAAAAAAACGACAGTGGTACCCCTTACGTTTTTTTTTTGGGCGAAAAATTAAGTTTCTCCAATCTTCCCAAAACTCTGGATTCTGATAGAGGGCCATGAGACTTAGACCTGAGTGCAAAAATGGAGGCTCTAGCCCCTTCCAGAGCTGAGATATCGAAACTCAAAAATTCGGCCCGAAAAAAAAAACGACAGTGGTACCCCTTACGTTTTTTTTTTTGGGCGAAAAATTAAGTTTCTCCAATCTTCCCAAAACTCTGGATTCTGATAGAGGGCCATGAGACTTAGACCTGAGTGCAAAAATGGAGGCTCTAGCCCCTTCCAGAGCTGAGATATCGAAACTCAAAAATTCGGCCCGAAAAAAAAACGACAGTGGTACCCCTTACGTTTTTTTTTTTTGGGCGAAAAATTAAGTTTCTCCAATCTTCCCAAAACTCTGGATTCTGATAGAGGGCCATGAGACTTAGACCTGAGTGCAAAAATGGAGGCTCTAGCCCCTTCCAGAGCTGAGATATCGAAACTCAAAAATTCGGCCCGAAAAAAAAACGACAGTGGTACCCCTTACGTTTTTTTTTTTGGGCGAAAAATTAAGTTTCTCCAATCTTCCCAAAACTCTGGATTCTGATAGAGGGCCATGAGACTTAGACCTGAGTGCAAAAATGGAGGCTCTAGCCCCTTCCAGAGCTGAGATATCGAAACTCAAAAATTCGGCCCGAAAAAAAAAACGACAGTGGTACCCCTTACGTTTTTTTTTTTTGGGCGAAAAATTAAGTTTCTCCAATCTTCCCAAAACTCTGGATTCTGATAGAGGGCCATGAGACTTAGACCTGAGTGCAAAAATGGAGGCTCTAGCCCCTTCCAGAGCTGAGATATCGAAACTCAAAAATTCGGCCCGAAAAAAAAACGACAGTGGTACCCCTTACGTTTTTTTTTTTTGGGCGAAAAATTAAGTTTCTCCAATCTTCCCAAAACTCTGGATTCTGATAGAGGGCCATGAGACTTAGACCTGAGTGCAAAAATGGAGGCTCTAGCCCCTTCCAGAGCTGAGATATCGAAACTCAAAAATTCGGCCCGAAAAAAAAACGACAGTGGTACCCCTTACGTTTTTTTTTTTGGGCGAAAAATTAAGTTTCTCCAATCTTCCCAAAACTCTGGATTCTGATAGAGGGCCATGAGACTTAGACCTGAGTGCAAAAATGGAGGCTCTAGCCCCTTCCAGAGCTGAGATATCGAAACTCAAAAATTCGGCCCGAAAAAAAAACGACAGTGGTACCCCTTACGTTTTTTTTTTTGGGCGAAAAATTAAGTTTCTCCAATCTTCCCAAAACTCTGGATTCTGATAGAGGGCCATGAGACTTAGACCTGAGTGCAAAAATGGAGGCTCTAGCCCCTTCCAGAGCTGAGATATCGAAACTCAAAAATTCGGCCCGAAAAAAAAACGACAGTGGTACCCCTTACGTTTTTTTTTTTGGGCGAAAAATTAAGTTTCTCCAATCTTCCCAAAACTCTGGATTCTGATAGAGGGCCATGAGACTTAGACCTGAGTGCAAAAATGGAGGCTCTAGCCCCTTCCAGAGCTGAGATATCGAAACTCAAAAATTCGGCCCGAAAAAAAAACGACAGTGGTACCCCTTACGTTTTTTTTTTTGGGCGAAAAATTAAGTTTCTCCAATCTTCCCAAAACTCTGGATTCTGATAGAGGGCCATGAGACTTAGACCTGAGTGCAAAAATGGAGGCTCTAGCCCCTTCCAGAGCTGAGATATCGAAACTCAAAAATTCGGCCCGAAAAAAAAAACGACAGTGGTACCCCTTACGTTTTTTTTTTTGGGCGAAAAATTAAGTTTCTCCAATCTTCCCAAAACTCTGGATTCTGATAGAGGGCCATGAGACTTAGACCTGAGTGCAAAAATGGAGGCTCTAGCCCCTTCCAGAGCTGAGATATCGAAACTCAAAAATTCGGCCCGAAAAAAAAACGACAGTGGTACCCCTTACGTTTTTTTTTTTTGGGCGAAAAATTAAGTTTCTCCAATCTTCCCAAAACTCTGGATTCTGATAGAGGGCCATGAGACTTAGACCTGAGTGCAAAAATGGAGGCTCTAGCCCCTTCCAGAGCTGAGATATCGAAACTCAAAAATTCGGCCCGAAAAAAAAAACGACAGTGGTACCCCTTACGTTTTTTTTTTTGGGCGAAAAATTAAGTTTCTCCAATCTTCCCAAAACTCTGGATTCTGATAGAGGGCCATGAGACTTAGACCTGAGTGCAAAAATGGAGGCTCTAGCCCCTTCCAGAGCTGAGATATCGAAACTCAAAAATTCGGCCCGAAAAAAAAAACGACAGTGGTACCCCTTACGTTTTTTTTTTTTGGGCGAAAAATTAAGTTTCTCCAATCTTCCCAAAACTCTGGATTCTGATAGAGGGCCATGAGACTTAGACCTGAGTGCAAAAATGGAGGCTCTAGCCCCTTCCAGAGCTGAGATATCGAAACTCAAAAATTCGGCCCGAAAAAAAAACGACAGTGGTACCCCTTACGTTTTTTTTTTTGGGCGAAAAATTAAGTTTCTCCAATCTTCCCAAAACTCTGGATTCTGATAGAGGGCCATGAGACTTAGACCTGAGTGCAAAAATGGAGGCTCTAGCCCCTTCCAGAGCTGAGATATCGAAACTCAAAAATTCGGCCCGAAAAAAAAACGACAGTGGTACCCCTTACGTTTTTTTTTTTGGGCGAAAAATTAAGTTTCTCCAATCTTCCCAAAACTCTGGATTCTGATAGAGGGCCATGAGACTTAGACCTGAGTGCAAAAATGGAGGCTCTAGCCCCTTCCAGAGCTGAGATATCGAAACTCAAAAATTCGGCCCGAAAAAAAAACGACAGTGGTACCCCTTACGTTTTTTTTTTTTGGGCGAAAAATTAAGTTTCTCCAATCTTCCCAAAACTCTGGATTCTGATAGAGGGCCATGAGACTTAGACCTGAGTGCAAAAATGGAGGCTCTAGCCCCTTCCAGAGCTGAGATATCGAAACTCAAAAATTCGGCCCGAAAAAAAAACGACAGTGGTACCCCTTACGTTTTTTTTTTTGGGCGAAAAATTAAGTTTCTCCAATCTTCCCAAAACTCTGGATTCTGATAGAGGGCCATGAGACTTAGACCTGAGTGCAAAAATGGAGGCTCTAGCCCCTTCCAGAGCTGAGATATCGAAACTCAAAAATTCGGCCCGAAAAAAAAACGACAGTGGTACCCCTTACGTTTTTTTTTTTTGGGCGAAAAATTAAGTTTCTCCAATCTTCCCAAAACTCTGGATTCTGATAGAGGGCCATGAGACTTAGACCTGAGTGCAAAAATGGAGGCTCTAGCCCCTTCCAGAGCTGAGATATCGAAACTCAAAAATTCGGCCCGAAAAAAAAACGACAGTGGTACCCCTTACGTTTTTTTTTTTTGGGCGAAAAATTAAGTTTCTCCAATCTTCCCAAAACTCTGGATTCTGATAGAGGGCCATGAGACTTAGACCTGAGTGCAAAAATGGAGGCTCTAGCCCCTTCCAGAGCTGAGATATCGAAACTCAAAAATTCGGCCCGAAAAAAAAACGACAGTGGTACCCCTTACGTTTTTTTTTTTTGGGCGAAAAATTAAGTTTCTCCAATCTTCCCAAAACTCTGGATTCTGATAGAGGGCCATGAGACTTAGACCTGAGTGCAAAAATGGAGGCTCTAGCCCCTTCCAGAGCTGAGATATCGAAACTCAAAAATTCGGCCCGAAAAAAAAACGACAGTGGTACCCCTTACGTTTTTTTTTTTGGGCGAAAAATTAAGTTTCTCCAATCTTCCCAAAACTCTGGATTCTGATAGAGGGCCATGAGACTTAGACCTGAGTGCAAAAATGGAGGCTCTAGCCCCTTCCAGAGCTGAGATATCGAAACTCAAAAATTCGGCCCGAAAAAAAAACGACAGTGGTACCCCTTACGTTTT
Organism: Pimephales promelas; assembly: GCF_016745375.1. The sequence continues at coordinate 461,929 of NW_024121099.1, read as the reverse complement.
TTTTTTTGGGCGAAAAATTAAGTTTCTCCAATCTTCCCAAAACTCTGGATTCTGATAGAGGGCCATGAGACTTAGACCTGAGTGCAAAAATGGAGGCTCTAGCCCCTTCCAGAGCTGAGATATCGAAACTCAAAAATTCGGCCCGAAAAAAAAACGACAGTGGTACCCCTTACGTTTTTTTTTTTGGGCGAAAAATTAAGTTTCTCCAATCTTCCCAAAACTCTGGATTCTGATAGAGGGCCATGAGACTTAGACCTGAGTGCAAAAATGGAGGCTCTAGCCCCTTCCAGAGCTGAGATATCGAAACTCAAAAATTCGGCCCGAAAAAAAAACGACAGTGGTACCCCTTACGTTTTTTTTTTTTGGGCGAAAAATTAAGTTTCTCCAATCTTCCCAAAACTCTGGATTCTGATAGAGGGCCATGAGACTTAGACCTGAGTGCAAAAATGGAGGCTCTAGCCCCTTCCAGAGCTGAGATATCGAAACTCAAAAATTCGGCCCGAAAAAAAAACGACAGTGGTACCCCTTACGTTTTTTTTTTTGGGCGAAAAATTAAGTTTCTCCAATCTTCCCAAAACTCTGGATTCTGATAGAGGGCCATGAGACTTAGACCTGAGTGCAAAAATGGAGGCTCTAGCCCCTTCCAGAGCTGAGATATCGAAACTCAAAAATTCGGCCCGAAAAAAAAAACGACAGTGGTACCCCTTACGTTTTTTTTTTTTGGGCGAAAAATTAAGTTTCTCCAATCTTCCCAAAACTCTGGATTCTGATAGAGGGCCATGAGACTTAGACCTGAGTGCAAAAATGGAGGCTCTAGCCCCTTCCAGAGCTGAGATATCGAAACTCAAAAATTCGGCCCGAAAAAAAAACGACAGTGGTACCCCTTACGTTTTTTTTTTTGGGCGAAAAATTAAGTTTCTCCAATCTTCCCAAAACTCTGGATTCTGATAGAGGGCCATGAGACTTAGACCTGAGTGCAAAAATGGAGGCTCTAGCCCCTTCCAGAGCTGAGATATCGAAACTCAAAAATTCGGCCCGAAAAAAAAACGACAGTGGTACCCCTTACGTTTTTTTTTTTGGGCGAAAAATTAAGTTTCTCCAATCTTCCCAAAACTCTGGATTCTGATAGAGGGCCATGAGACTTAGACCTGAGTGCAAAAATGGAGGCTCTAGCCCCTTCCAGAGCTGAGATATCGAAACTCAAAAATTCGGCCCGAAAAAAAAAACGACAGTGGTACCCCTTACGTTTTTTTTTTTGGGCGAAAAATTAAGTTTCTCCAATCTTCCCAAAACTCTGGATTCTGATAGAGGGCCATGAGACTTAGACCTGAGTGCAAAAATGGAGGCTCTAGCCCCTTCCAGAGCTGAGATATCGAAACTCAAAAATTCGGCCCGAAAAAAAAACGACAGTGGTACCCCTTACGTTTTTTTTTTTGGGCGAAAAATTAAGTTTCTCCAATCTTCCCAAAACTCTGGATTCTGATAGAGGGCCATGAGACTTAGACCTGAGTGCAAAAATGGAGGCTCTAGCCCCTTCCAGAGCTGAGATATCGAAACTCAAAAATTCGGCCCGAAAAAAAAACGACAGTGGTACCCCTTACGTTTTTTTTTTTGGGCGAAAAATTAAGTTTCTCCAATCTTCCCAAAACTCTGGATTCTGATAGAGGGCCATGAGACTTAGACCTGAGTGCAAAAATGGAGGCTCTAGCCCCTTCCAGAGCTGAGATATCGAAACTCAAAAATTCGGCCCGAAAAAAAAACGACAGTGGTACCCCTTACGTTTTTTTTTTTTGGGCGAAAAATTAAGTTTCTCCAATCTTCCCAAAACTCTGGATTCTGATAGAGGGCCATGAGACTTAGACCTGAGTGCAAAAATGGAGGCTCTAGCCCCTTCCAGAGCTGAGATATCGAAACTCAAAAATTCGGCCCGAAAAAAAAAACGACAGTGGTACCCCTTACGTTTTTTTTTTTGGGCGAAAAATTAAGTTTCTCCAATCTTCCCAAAACTCTGGATTCTGATAGAGGGCCATGAGACTTAGACCTGAGTGCAAAAATGGAGGCTCTAGCCCCTTCCAGAGCTGAGATATCGAAACTCAAAAATTCGGCCCGAAAAAAAAACGACAGTGGTACCCCTTACGTTTTTTTTTTTGGGCGAAAAATTAAGTTTCTCCAATCTTCCCAAAACTCTGGATTCTGATAGAGGGCCATGAGACTTAGACCTGAGTGCAAAAATGGAGGCTCTAGCCCCTTCCAGAGCTGAGATATCGAAACTCAAAAATTCGGCCCGAAAAAAAAACGACAGTGGTACCCCTTACGTTTTTTTTTTTTGGGCGAAAAATTAAGTTTCTCCAATCTTCCCAAAACTCTGGATTCTGATAGAGGGCCATGAGACTTAGACCTGAGTGCAAAAATGGAGGCTCTAGCCCCTTCCAGAGCTGAGATATCGAAACTCAAAAATTCGGCCCGAAAAAAAAACGACAGTGGTACCCCTTACGTTTTTTTTTTTGGGCGAAAAATTAAGTTTCTCCAATCTTCCCAAAACTCTGGATTCTGATAGAGGGCCATGAGACTTAGACCTGAGTGCAAAAATGGAGGCTCTAGCCCCTTCCAGAGCTGAGATATCGAAACTCAAAAATTCGGCCCGAAAAAAAAACGACAGTGGTACCCCTTACGTTTTTTTTTTTGGGCGAAAAATTAAGTTTCTCCAATCTTCCCAAAACTCTGGATTCTGATAGAGGGCCATGAGACTTAGACCTGAGTGCAAAAATGGAGGCTCTAGCCCCTTCCAGAGCTGAGATATCGAAACTCAAAAATTCGGCCCGAAAAAAAAACGACAGTGGTACCCCTTACGTTTTTTTTTTTTGGGCGAAAAATTAAGTTTCTCCAATCTTCCCAAAACTCTGGATTCTGATAGAGGGCCATGAGACTTAGACCTGAGTGCAAAAATGGAGGCTCTAGCCCCTTCCAGAGCTGAGATATCGAAACTCAAAAATTCGGCCCGAAAAAAAAACGACAGTGGTACCCCTTACGTTTTTTTTTTTTGGGCGAAAAATTAAGTTTCTCCAATCTTCCCAAAACTCTGGATTCTGATAGAGGGCCATGAGACTTAGACCTGAGTGCAAAAATGGAGGCTCTAGCCCCTTCCAGAGCTGAGATATCGAAACTCAAAAATTCGGCCCGAAAAAAAAACGACAGTGGTACCCCTTACGTTTTTTTTTTGGGCGAAAAATTAAGTTTCTCCAATCTTCCCAAAACTCTGGATTCTGATAGAGGGCCATGAGACTTAGACCTGAGTGCAAAAATGGAGGCTCTAGCCCCTTCCAGAGCTGAGATATCGAAACTCAAAAATTCGGCCCGAAAAAAAAACGACAGTGGTACCCCTTACGTTTTTTTTTTTTGGGCGAAAAATTAAGTTTCTCCAATCTTCCCAAAACTCTGGATTCTGATAGAGGGCCATGAGACTTAGACCTGAGTGCAAAAATGGAGGCTCTAGCCCCTTCCAGAGCTGAGATATCGAAACTCAAAAATTCGGCCCGAAAAAAAAACGACAGTGGTACCCCTTACGTTTTTTTTTTTGGGCGAAAAATTAAGTTTCTCCAATCTTCCCAAAACTCTGGATTCTGATAGAGGGCCATGAGACTTAGACCTGAGTGCAAAAATGGAGGCTCTAGCCCCTTCCAGAGCTGAGATATCGAAACTCAAAAATTCGGCCCGAAAAAAAAACGACAGTGGTACCCCTTACGTTTTTTTTTTTGGGCGAAAAATTAAGTTTCTCCAATCTTCCCAAAACTCTGGATTCTGATAGAGGGCCATGAGACTTAGACCTGAGTGCAAAAATGGAGGCTCTAGCCCCTTCCAGAGCTGAGATATCGAAACTCAAAAATTCGGCCCGAAAAAAAAAACGACAGTGGTACCCCTTACGTTTTTTTTTTGGGCGAAAAATTAAGTTTCTCCAATCTTCCCAAAACTCTGGATTCTGATAGAGGGCCATGAGACTTAGACCTGAGTGCAAAAATGGAGGCTCTAGCCCCTTCCAGAGCTGAGATATCGAAACTCAAAAATTCGGCCCGAAAAAAAAACGACAGTGGTACCCCTTACGTTTTTTTTTTTGGGCGAAAAATTAAGTTTCTCCAATCTTCCCAAAACTCTGGATTCTGATAGAGGGCCATGAGACTTAGACCTGAGTGCAAAAATGGAGGCTCTAGCCCCTTCCAGAGCTGAGATATCGAAACTCAAAAATTCGGCCCGAAAAAAAAACGACAGTGGTACCCCTTACGTTTTTTTTTTTGGGCGAAAAATTAAGTTTCTCCAATCTTCCCAAAACTCTGGATTCTGATAGAGGGCCATGAGACTTAGACCTGAGTGCAAAAATGGAGGCTCTAGCCCCTTCCAGAGCTGAGATATCGAAACTCAAAAATTCGGCCCGAAAAAAAAACGACAGTGGTACCCCTTACGTTTTTTTTTTTTGGGCGAAAAATTAAGTTTCTCCAATCTTCCCAAAACTCTGGATTCTGATAGAGGGCCATGAGACTTAGACCTGAGTGCAAAAATGGAGGCTCTAGCCCCTTCCAGAGCTGAGATATCGAAACTCAAAAATTCGGCCCGAAAAAAAAACGACAGTGGTACCCCTTACGTTTTTTTTTTTGGGCGAAAAATTAAGTTTCTCCAATCTTCCCAAAACTCTGGATTCTGATAGAGGGCCATGAGACTTAGACCTGAGTGCAAAAATGGAGGCTCTAGCCCCTTCCAGAGCTGAGATATCGAAACTCAAAAATTCGGCCCGAAAAAAAAACGACAGTGGTACCCCTTACGTTTTTTTTTTTTGGGCGAAAAATTAAGTTTCTCCAATCTTCCCAAAACTCTGGATTCTGATAGAGGGCCATGAGACTTAGACCTGAGTGCAAAAATGGAGGCTCTAGCCCCTTCCAGAGCTGAGATATCGAAACTCAAAAATTCGGCCCGAAAAAAAAACGACAGTGGTACCCCTTACGTTTTTTTTTTGGGCGAAAAATTAAGTTTCTCCAATCTTCCCAAAACTCTGGATTCTGATAGAGGGCCATGAGACTTAGACCTGAGTGCAAAAATGGAGGCTCTAGCCCCTTCCAGAGCTGAGATATCGAAACTCAAAAATTCGGCCCGAAAAAAAAACGACAGTGGTACCCCTTACGTTTTTTTTTTTTGGGCGAAAAATTAAGTTTCTCCAATCTTCCCAAAACTCTGGATTCTGATAGAGGGCCATGAGACTTAGACCTGAGTGCAAAAATGGAGGCTCTAGCCCCTTCCAGAGCTGAGATATCGAAACTCAAAAATTCGGCCCGAAAAAAAAAACGACAGTGGTACCCCTTACGTTTTTTTTTTTGGGCGAAAAATTAAGTTTCTCCAATCTTCCCAAAACTCTGGATTCTGATAGAGGGCCATGAGACTTAGACCTGAGTGCAAAAATGGAGGCTCTAGCCCCTTCCAGAGCTGAGATATCGAAACTCAAAAATTCGGCCCGAAAAAAAAACGACAGTGGTACCCCTTACGTTTTTTTTTTTGGGCGAAAAATTAAGTTTCTCCAATCTTCCCAAAACTCTGGATTCTGATAGAGGGCCATGAGACTTAGACCTGAGTGCAAAAATGGAGGCTCTAGCCCCTTCCAGAGCTGAGATATCGAAACTCAAAAATTCGGCCCGAAAAAAAAACGACAGTGGTACCCCTTACGTTTTTTTTTTTGGGCGAAAAATTAAGTTTCTCCAATCTTCCCAAAACTCTGGATTCTGATAGAGGGCCATGAGACTTAGACCTGAGTGCAAAAATGGAGGCTCTAGCCCCTTCCAGAGCTGAGATATCGAAACTCAAAAATTCGGCCCGAAAAAAAAACGACAGTGGTACCCCTTACGTTTTTTTTTTTGGGCGAAAAATTAAGTTTCTCCAATCTTCCCAAAACTCTGGATTCTGATAGAGGGCCATGAGACTTAGACCTGAGTGCAAAAATGGAGGCTCTAGCCCCTTCCAGAGCTGAGATATCGAAACTCAAAAATTCGGCCCGAAAAAAAAACGACAGTGGTACCCCTTACGTTTTTTTTTTTGGGCGAAAAATTAAGTTTCTCCAATCTTCCCAAAACTCTGGATTCTGATAGAGGGCCATGAGACTTAGACCTGAGTGCAAAAATGGAGGCTCTAGCCCCTTCCAGAGCTGAGATATCGAAACTCAAAAATTCGGCCCGAAAAAAAAAACGACAGTGGTACCCCTTACGTTTTTTTTTTTGGGCGAAAAATTAAGTTTCTCCAATCTTCCCAAAACTCTGGATTCTGATAGAGGGCCATGAGACTTAGACCTGAGTGCAAAAATGGAGGCTCTAGCCCCTTCCAGAGCTGAGATATCGAAACTCAAAAATTCGGCCCGAAAAAAAAACGACAGTGGTACCCCTTACGTTTTTTTTTTTGGGCGAAAAATTAAGTTTCTCCAATCTTCCCAAAACTCTGGATTCTGATAGAGGGCCATGAGACTTAGACCTGAGTGCAAAAATGGAGGCTCTAGCCCCTTCCAGAGCTGAGATATCGAAACTCAAAAATTCGGCCCGAAAAAAAAACGACAGTGGTACCCCTTACGTTTTTTTTTTTGGGCGAAAAATTAAGTTTCTCCAATCTTCCCAAAACTCTGGATTCTGATAGAGGGCCATGAGACTTAGACCTGAGTGCAAAAATGGAGGCTCTAGCCCCTTCCAGAGCTGAGATATCGAAACTCAAAAATTCGGCCCGAAAAAAAAACGACAGTGGTACCCCTTACGTTTTTTTTTTGGGCGAAAAATTAAGTTTCTCCAATCTTCCCAAAACTCTGGATTCTGATAGAGGGCCATGAGACTTAGACCTGAGTGCAAAAATGGAGGCTCTAGCCCCTTCCAGAGCTGAGATATCGAAACTCAAAAATTCGGCCCGAAAAAAAAACGACAGTGGTACCCCTTACGTTTTTTTTTTTGGGCGAAAAATTAAGTTTCTCCAATCTTCCCAAAACTCTGGATTCTGATAGAGGGCCATGAGACTTAGACCTGAGTGCAAAAATGGAGGCTCTAGCCCCTTCCAGAGCTGAGATATCGAAACTCAAAAATTCGGCCCGAAAAAAAAAACGACAGTGGTACCCCTTACGTTTTTTTTTTTGGGCGAAAAATTAAGTTTCTCCAATCTTCCCAAAACTCTGGATTCTGATAGAGGGCCATGAGACTTAGACCTGAGTGCAAAAATGGAGGCTCTAGCCCCTTCCAGAGCTGAGATATCGAAACTCAAAAATTCGGCCCGAAAAAAAAACGACAGTGGTACCCCTTACGTTTTTTTTTTTTGGGCGAAAAATTAAGTTTCTCCAATCTTCCCAAAACTCTGGATTCTGATAGAGGGCCATGAGACTTAGACCTGAGTGCAAAAATGGAGGCTCTAGCCCCTTCCAGAGCTGAGATATCGAAACTCAAAAATTCGGCCCGAAAAAAAAACGACAGTGGTACCCCTTACGTTTTTTTTTTTGGGCGAAAAATTAAGTTTCTCCAATCTTCCCAAAACTCTGGATTCTGATAGAGGGCCATGAGACTTAGACCTGAGTGCAAAAATGGAGGCTCTAGCCCCTTCCAGAGCTGAGATATCGAAACTCAAAAATTCGGCCCGAAAAAAAAACGACAGTGGTACCCCTTACGTTTTTTTTTTTGGGCGAAAAATTAAGTTTCTCCAATCTTCCCAAAACTCTGGATTCTGATAGAGGGCCATGAGACTTAGACCTGAGTGCAAAAATGGAGGCTCTAGCCCCTTCCAGAGCTGAGATATCGAAACTCAAAAATTCGGCCCGAAAAAAAAACGACAGTGGTACCCCTTACGTTTTTTTTTTTTGGGCGAAAAATTAAGTTTCTCCAATCTTCCCAAAACTCTGGATTCTGATAGAGGGCCATGAGACTTAGACCTGAGTGCAAAAATGGAGGCTCTAGCCCCTTCCAGAGCTGAGATATCGAAACTCAAAAATTCGGCCCGAAAAAAAAAACGACAGTGGTACCCCTTACGTTTTTTTTTTTGGGCGAAAAATTAAGTTTCTCCAATCTTCCCAAAACTCTGGATTCTGATAGAGGGCCATGAGACTTAGACCTGAGTGCAAAAATGGAGGCTCTAGCCCCTTCCAGAGCTGAGATATCGAAACTCAAAAATTCGGCCCGAAAAAAAAACGACAGTGGTACCCCTTACGTTTTTTTTTTGGGCGAAAAATTAAGTTTCTCCAATCTTCCCAAAACTCTGGATTCTGATAGAGGGCCATGAGACTTAGACCTGAGTGCAAAAATGGAGGCTCTAGCCCCTTCCAGAGCTGAGATATCGAAACTCAAAAATTCGGCCCGAAAAAAAAACGACAGTGGTACCCCTTACGTTTTTTTTTTTTGGGCGAAAAATTAAGTTTCTCCAATCTTCCCAAAACTCTGGATTCTGATAGAGGGCCATGAGACTTAGACCTGAGTGCAAAAATGGAGGCTCTAGCCCCTTCCAGAGCTGAGATATCGAAACTCAAAAATTCGGCCCGAAAAAAAAACGACAGTGGTACCCCTTACGTTTTTTTTTTTGGGCGAAAAATTAAGTTTCTCCAATCTTCCCAAAACTCTGGATTCTGATAGAGGGCCATGAGACTTAGACCTGAGTGCAAAAATGGAGGCTCTAGCCCCTTCCAGAGCTGAGATATCGAAACTCAAAAATTCGGCCCGAAAAAAAAACGACAGTGGTACCCCTTACGTTTTTTTTTTTTGGGCGAAAAATTAAGTTTCTCCAATCTTCCCAAAACTCTGGATTCTGATAGAGGGCCATGAGACTTAGACCTGAGTGCAAAAATGGAGGCTCTAGCCCCTTCCAGAGCTGAGATATCGAAACTCAAAAATTCGGCCCGAAAAAAAAAACGACAGTGGTACCCCTTACGTTTTTTTTTTTTGGGCGAAAAATTAAGTTTCTCCAATCTTCCCAAAACTCTGGATTCTGATAGAGGGCCATGAGACTTAGACCTGAGTGCAAAAATGGAGGCTCTAGCCCCTTCCAGAGCTGAGATATCGAAACTCAAAAATTCGGCCCGAAAAAAAAAACGACAGTGGTACCCCTTACGTTTTTTTTTTTGGCGAAAAATTAAGTTTCTCCAATCTTCCCAAAACTCTGGATTCTGATAGAGGGCCATGAGACTTAGACCTGAGTGCAAAAATGGAGGCTCTAGCCCCTTCCAGAGCTGAGATATCGAAACTCAAAAATTCGGCCCGAAAAAAAACGACAGTGGTACCCCTTACGTTTTTTTTTTGGGCGAAAAATTAAGTTTCTCCAATCTTCCCAAAACTCTGGATTCTGATAGAGGGCCATGAGACTTAGACCTGAGTGCAAAAATGGAGGCTCTAGCCCCTTCCAGAGCTGAGATATCGAAACTCAAAAATTCGGCCCGAAAAAAAAACGACAGTGGTACCCCTTACGTTTTTTTTTTTGGGCGAAAAATTAAGTTTCTCCAATCTTCCCAAAACTCTGGATTCTGATAGAGGGCCATGAGACTTAGACCTGAGTGCAAAAATGGAGGCTCTAGCCCCTTCCAGAGCTGAGATATCGAAACTCAAAAATTCGGCCCGAAAAAAAAAACGACAGTGGTACCCCTTACGTTTTTTTTTTTTGGGCGAAAAATTAAGTTTCTCCAATCTTCCCAAAACTCTGGATTCTGATAGAGGGCCATGAGACTTAGACCTGAGTGCAAAAATGGAGGCTCTAGCCCCTTCCAGAGCTGAGATATCGAAACTCAAAAATTCGGCCCGAAAAAAAAAACGACAGTGGTACCCCTTACGTTTTTTTTTTTGGGCGAAAAATTAAGTTTCTCCAATCTTCCCAAAACTCTGGATTCTGATAGAGGGCCATGAGACTTAGACCTGAGTGCAAAAATGGAGGCTCTAGCCCCTTCCAGAGCTGAGATATCGAAACTCAAAAATTCGGCCCGAAAAAAAAACGACAGTGGTACCCCTTACGTTTTTTTTTTTGGGCGAAAAATTAAGTTTCTCCAATCTTCCCAAAACTCTGGATTCTGATAGAGGGCCATGAGACTTAGACCTGAGTGCAAAAATGGAGGCTCTAGCCCCTTCCAGAGCTGAGATATCGAAACTCAAAAATTCGGCCCGAAAAAAAACGACAGTGGTACCCCTTACGTTTTTTTTGGGGGGCGAAAAATTAAGTTTCTCCAATCTTCCCAAAACTCTGGATTCTGATAGAGGGCCATGATGCCCGAATCTCCCGCGGAAATCCACCAGTATCATGTGACACTGGAGACTTGAGTAATGATGACGATTTAGAAAAGGTTCATAAATTTCACAATATAACATTTTTTTTTTTGCTGTATTTTAAATCAAACAAATGCAGCCATGGAGAGCATAAGAGGCTTCTTTCAAAAAAATGAACAAACCCCATACTTATGAACGGTATTGTAAATAATAAAAGAATGTAACTGTATTTGTAATGTAAATACAGTATAATAAAACATAGCAGTTTCCGTGCATCAGGCCTAATCATACCAGAGAGCTGCAGAGAAAGCTGTAACTGCAGTAATTTCAGTTTCTGAAGAATCCCCAGGTGTGTGAGAGTCCTGTCTGTCATCATCATCATCATCATAGCAGCAGCAGGAACAGTGAATCTGAATCCAGGAGCTCTGTGTGGACTTGTTCTGCTGAACTTCTGAGGGAACGTCATAAAAACTAAACTAACGTCATCACCACAGATTGTGTCAATTATACAACTATACCATAAATCCAACATGTTTGTATAAGTTTCCTTTACCACTCTAATCTCACATGAATAAACACATACTGCTAATAAAGTGTGTGTGAGTCAGATCTTGCCAATGTGAGAATGTGTCATAAACGTGTTGCTTGTAAAGACCTCAGGGCTGTTTTACTATGAGTAATTTCCAGTGACGTTTATGTTTTAATGTAATGCCAGCAGGCAAAAGCAACTGTAACTTCACAATCTGAGGCAGGACTACAAGCTGTTTGCACTTTCAAATACTCTCTCATCTTTGTAAAGGCTTGAAAACATGTTTATCTATACATCTTTTTAAAGCTATTATCCTCTTCATGAAATGATTCTTAAAAATAAAGTTTTTTTTATTAGAATCGGTTCCGGGAAGAACCTTCCCATTTGCATGCACTTCCAAAAGATGATGACTCGCTGTAAAAATTAATACAGAAAAAAATCTAACCGTTTTCAGAATCTTTGAGAAATTAAGTTATGTACAATGTATATTATGAGAATTTTTTTTTTTTTTTTACTTTTGATGAATGTAAATATATTGTAGGAGACAATTAGGAACTTTTGATAAAACCATAATGGGTTTACACTTTAAGAGTGTAATGCAAAACTGTTGCATTGCTGTAATAGCAAATATAAAGCACACCTCATAATGCAAATGCAAATGTTTGTACAATCTGTTCCTCAGGTCAAAGCAGCACTAATGCATCAGTCACACAGTCCGTTTCATACAAAATTCTGTTGATTTATTTATTATGTTCTGTTCACATATTTACAGTTTAGCAACAACTTTTTACACATGCAGCATGACATTTTACATTCTGCAATAAATAACATTCATTCCATCGAGATGAAATACTCAGATATTATTTACAATAACAAAATTTCAACATGCTGGTGTTCTCAAAGCCTCTCAGTGTTTCTCATAAATCCCAGATTGCCACCACTGGCTATGTTCGGAAATGCATTCTAGCATACTACTTCTGCAGTGTATGTAGTATAGTATGTGTACTGCACTGAGTGGAACACAATACAGTGTTCGACTTGACCTTCCATTTCCAGAGTGACTTCTATACATCCTCATGTCTCATTATTTGATTAGACTTCCAAATGTTATATTTTAACCAAAAATGGGCTAAAAACATAAAAGAGACATATTTTTCAAAGATTAACAAATGTCACTCACTGAATTTAGCATGCAAAGCGATGAAGTCATGTGACACGTCACATACTACTGCTCTAAGTACTTATGCTAGTATTCCACTCCGTACATAACCGCTGAGATTCCAAGTAAACATCAAACTGTGCCCTATAAAGTGCAACAGGTGGCTTGCGGAAGTAAAAGACACATTCCTTTTCTGTATATGGAAACTGATTTTTAACGCCAACTTCGCTCACCTACTGTGAATTACTACTTCCGAAACCAAGGTTCCCAAAAAAGTGGACGGGCACTGTCGCACTCTATTACGACCTCAGTGAGTGGGTGGGGTTTCAGAGGCCTGTCAGTTCATTGGATGTTATTGCGGGTCTCTTCAGAGACAGCATGTCCTTCCAAAGGCACAGCTAGTTTGCTAGTTAACTTGAGGAAAAGTTGATAAAATTTGATAGGCAGCATCACACCTCATAAATCACTTTCTTGACATTCGAACACAAGCACGCACGCACACCTCATGAATGTAAGAGGAACACCTTAGTTTAGTTTGGAACCCCTTAGTTTACTTCTGATGCATTCTGGGTACATGTGAATGTACTTCCAAACGCTCAGGGCTGAATGTATATGCTGATGCATTTAGTGCTTGTGGCATTCAATCTGTTTGACTTATATAATGTGTATGTGGCCGAGTCCTGCAGGAATACATTTCCTAAAGCAACAGTCCATGTGTGTGTAAATCTGTGTCCCGCACCCACGACACACCTGTATTGGGGTGTGTGTGCCGTTATTGGCCGCACAGTGTGTCGATTCTCCATCACACACACACAAACACACGTGTGCACGTTTACACAGCTACCTCCTTTTCCTCAGACTGCTTTCCAAGCGTCCGAGCTCCTCGTATCCCTGGTAGAAGAGCTCCAGTTCGCGGCCTCCCCAGCTCCGCCAGACAGCCAGGCACCAGTCCATGTTTTCTTTACGGAAGCCGCACACAACGGTGTCCTTTGCGACGAGCGCCGCCTCCACGAGAGTCCTGAGAGACAGACAGACAGAGAGTGAGACCAGAGGCGAGCGAGCGAGCGCTTTCGTGCAAGCGCTGAAAATAAACCACGCATGGACTCTTCGCAGAAGTATCAGCAGGTCTGTTCTTGGAACGTCTCATAGAGGAGCAGTTACAGGCCCTGAAAGCGTCGCTTGTTTGATTAATGTGTGTTTATGCAGAGAGCTGACGGGAGTCAGACAGGGACAGAGACTAGTTTATCATAAACATTTCACAACAAGGCTAACTTAAAGTCCTCCCCGAAGATCTACGGAGCACACTAATAATGATGGTTTAGCTGAATGGATGATTCTTATTGTTAGCGCCTTGTTTTTACATTTATTATTAGCCATTCAGTTTTTTCAGAAAATGTAATACGTGTGTGCTTATTATGATTAATTGAATTATATATGCAACATCAATGTGTTTTATCATTCTGGCTGCTTTTCAATACTGTAATTGATTATTTCCTTGTCTTCTCACCCCTCCGTCTTGAGCATGTGACCTGGAAAGTGATTAAACTCTGCCATGAAGGCTGTATCAATTTTCTAATCGAGCTGGGAGGAACAAAGAGAAGGGAGGCTTCCAGAGGAGATGCACAGATGCACAAATCTATGCACAAATCTATATATTCAAAAACACCTGACACAAGCATTCATGCTTATGCTTTACCTGTGCAATAGAAATAAACCATTTATTTTGAAATTAAGGCCACGTCAACACAAAGCCGATGCGTTCCCTATCCAATATTTTTTTTCCCTCATTCTAAAAAAAAATAATAAAAAAATCCGTAAACATGGCGTCGTCTCAAGAAATATCTACGTACACACGACACCACTGAAACCGACTGAAAACGGTGTAGTATATATGTATGCCAGACCAGTATGGGGCGCTGTAATTCTGCCACACTATACACTGAGAAGAAGACTTTTTAGTATAATCTTGCGAGCAGTATATGAACCAAGAAGAAGAAGATGAAGATGGCGTGTGACGCAGCCGACACATGATGTGATGACATCATCGTTTCACAAAATATATAGACGAAACCGCAAGGGTGTCGTTTTCAGATTTATCCCCTTTGGGACCCAGTTTCAAAAAAATAGCGGTTTCACTCTCCCAAAATGCCGGATCCGTGTGGACGAAACACCAATACGATAAAAAAAAATGTATGACTATACAGCGAAACGCGTCTTTGTGTGGACGGGCCCTAAAAGTAATGATAAAATTGATATAAATAAACACCTAGTGAGATTACACTACTGAGATGTTTGTTTGATACAATTTAAAAATAAACAAAAAGATTTTATAGTCACATTTTTGTTCAACACAATATAAAAACGGTTATATTAAAAACATTAAATATATAAACAATACTGTATTTCACATTCAGTCACATACTGCTTTATGAATGTCGTAATTGAAATCCAGCCATATAAGGGTGGGTTCCTGAAGTTGCTTTGCAGTGACGCTTCAGAAATATTCCATTCAATAAATATAATTCACTGCTTCTATTCCTTCATCCTTGCATCCTAAGATGGAGAAGCTATAGGATGCAAAATGAAACAAGGAAAAGGGGGTGGACAGATAAGGAATGAAAAGCAGCCACAGCTTTCACTTCAGTGTGGTGAAATCACTGTAACACACAGCCTCTTGTGTTTTCTTCTTTCATCAGCTTTATATCTGCCACTAGAACATCCAGGAAGACAAAATGCATAAAATATATGTGTTCTGAGGGATCAGCACAATTCATTTGTGCATGCGTGTGTTCGTAAAGGATTTTTACAAGGGTTTTGCCAGCAGTCAAAATGAGGCTGTGCGCACACACTTTAATGTTTGGTCACGTGAAGCCGCTGGGCTCTTATGGGGATGCATGAGAGTGTGTGTATGAATACTTATGGGGATGCATATGTGTGTGTGCATATGAAATTTAACAGGTTTATGAAGAACTACAACTGCTAATTGTAGCCATCTCTCATTTCAAACACATTTCTTGTTTAATAAGTTATTCTATTGGATTTTGAGGCAACTTCTTGCAGCTTTAAATATTTTAAAAATAAGACTCAATTCGCTTTCATCTACCAGAAAGAGTGTTTTGAAAGTCCCCCCCTCAAAAATCAATGCAGAAAATGCAAAAGACATCTGGCCTTGTTTATGGGCAGTAGAGCGCTACATCCATCCCTGATTTTCATTTGCTGCTGGCAATTGGTGTCACGAACAGTACGGAATTATATATATGTGGACACTGTGTGATTATTTACGTGACTGGCCGTTGACACGTACCCGTACTCTGGCACTCCAGGCGGCGTCAACACGGCTATCACACGACCCCTGAGTGACCCCGCCTGCTCTTGGACCTCGATAACCATGATGTCTCCTCTACGTCTGAAAACACATGAAAACGCAAAGTGAGCAGAGCGCTGACAACGCTGTCATTTTACACTTCACAATCACAAAGATAAACACAGGACACTTCAAATAAATCGGCCTGTGAATAATAAATATAGCTAGTTTAAAAGAAATGCAAAAAATAATCTACAACTTAGATATTTAAAAAATATATATATATATATAATACACTGCCCACAGTGCCCAGTCCAAAAAAAAAAAAAGTTGTTTTGTGTTCAGATCGGAATCCAACTGTGAAAGGATGGTTGGGCATTGAATGCATGAAGAATCAATTTCACACATGAATTGGCACCTCTAAACCATAAATTCATTGATGTGCTGGAGTAGACTTTACAGTGTGCTCGACTCTCTCTCATCTCTTGATGGAAATATCACCACAACATTTATTTCCATCAAGAGGTGCATACATTTTTGGTCAAAATCTTGACAATGCAAGAGTCGAGCTCTCTGTAAAGTCTCTTCCAGCACATCCCAAAGACATTTTAAACGAAATTCAAGGTCTGGACTCCGAGGTCTGCGTGAAATTCTTGTGTGAAACTGATTCTTCACACTCCTGTAACTGTTGTAGGCCAGTAGTTGCTGTGCATGTAAACCTCACTCCCCTGATCTCTGTGACTGACACTAGAGTTTGCAGTCTTTGCAGAGTTTGCAACCTCCTTGTTAGAGCGCCCACCTCCCACACTGGAGTAAGACCGGTTACACTCCCTCCCAACCATTCTTTCACAATCTGAGCCTGATGAATCTATTTGTCATCCTGAAATAGGGCCAGGATTTTTCCAACATTGTTGTTTTAAAAAAAAAAAATTGCCATTGACAGAATTTTTTGGCTTTCCGTGTTTTTATTGTTATATGGTAGGGGGCGCAATTACACATCTTTTAAAAGAGTATTCAATCTCCTGATCAAAACACAGGAAAAGAAGCAGAAACAAGTGAAAGCATATGTAAGCAGATGCATATTTATATTTATAAGGAACACAATCATCAACATTTAACAGCATATAAATGAAAACTGCCTAATGTTACTGAACAAATGAATACATTTGAGGTTGTTGTTGGACTGGGTCTACTACATCTACATTTTGTTCATTGTTCTAGATCCAATCTGGATGTAGTCTTTAACAAAAAATGTTTGCTTAAAATGTTAATGTTAATGAAACTTACCCACATTCAAGACTAAGTGTTGATAAAAAAAGATTACGCTAGAATAAAACAGTTTTTTTTAAAGCTGAGGCTCTGTAACATATTGCATATATTCAGATATTCATATAACAAAATATTTTGGGGCAATGGAAATTTTGTGAAAATGATCAAAAATGCTGGCGGTGGCTGGCACTTCTCATAAATACAGAGAGAAAAGAGTTAAATACAAACAGTGACTTTATATATATATATACAGTATATAGTCACTGTTTGTATTTAACTCTTTTCTCTTTGTATTTATGAGAAGTGCCATATATATATATATATATATATATATATATATATATACACCAAAGCTAGTTTTTGGGTGACCATTTAATATTTATTTATTTATTTAAGTGAAATAAAACCAGGAAACAAGGATGCGCAAAAAAAGGAATAAAAAGAAGCTGCTGCCATTTTGTCCACTTCAGTGTGTCAGTGATCAGAGTGCTATACACACACACACATATATATTGGCCTGGTTGTTCAATTTCCTTAATTAAAATGAGCTAATGCAACAATTCTTGATCACATAATTTTAATGTCTTCAATCTGCTTACATTTGCAAAACAGATGTCTACTTCATCCATTTAAATAGAGACTACAGTACATGAATCATTTTTGTTGGCAAGAGAATTTGTAGTTTCCTTTACAAACAATGAACGCTGAATAATCCTATCTGCCGATTTACTCTTTTATTGATTGAGTAAATTAACACATTGTACACTTATATTAAATATACTATAATACAATAGTGAACTAACCTAACCTAGTTTAGAAGTTGCAGGAAGCTTCTTTTTTATAAATCAATGTCCTTATGGGCGTCTCGGTTTCCTTTGAGCACAACATGAGGCACCTGTGTGACCTGATTACACGGTGTGTCTGTCTGGTTATAGAGAATAAAGTCCTGCTCAAATTATAAACCGCTGAAATTATTAATGCATTGAAAATTCATGAATAAAAACAGACATTTTAATGTGCTCTTCTGAAGTAACACTTCATT
>NW_024121099.1:424681-443894 GCF_016745375.1 Pimephales promelas | reverse complement strand
CTCCCCTCGGAACCTGATGACCAGGTCGTGCTTCCCTAAGGACTTACCTTCCACTGCTTCATGAGAAGCGGCAATGGCCGACGTAAACCTTAAGGGTGGAGGGCGACAGCCTGCGCTCCAACCCTTCTTGCAGGCAGGAAAAGCCGACACTGATCGAACATCTCCGGGGGTCTTCTCCGCGAGAAGAAGCACCAATTGACGAAGAGGTTCCACTTCAACGCATAAAGGTGTCTCGTGGACGACGCTCTTGCGGAAGTGATGGTTGCCGCCACCGCAGGTGCAGCGAACTCAAACCTGCCTCGTGCCGTCCAGGAGCCACACGTGCAGCCTCCAAAGATCGGGGAGGGTGCCACAGAGTGCCCCGTCTCTGAGAGAGTAGGTCTTGTCTCAGAGGAATAGGCCAAGGAGGTGCTGTCGCGAGGAGCAAGAGATCGGAGAACCACGTCTTGGTGGGCCAGTAGGGGCACCAGCAAGACCTGCTCCTCGTCCTCCTTGATCTTGCACAACACCCGTGCAAGGAGGCTCACTGGGGGAAACGCATATATTGCGTGGGCCCGTGGCCAGCTGTGCGCCAGCGCATCCGAGCCGAGAGCGGGTCAGAGAATAAAACTGGGCGCAGTGGGACGAGTCCCGAGAGGCGAACAGGTCTACCTGTGCCTCCCCGAACTCGTCCCAAATCAGCTGGACCGACTGGGGATGGAGTCGCCATTCGCCGGAGATGGGGCGGACCCGGGACAGCTCGTCGGCTGCCCAGTTCCGGTCTCCAGGAATGTAAACTGCACGAAGGGACCTCAGGTGCTTCTGACTCCATATCAAGAGGTGGCGGGCGAGCTGCGACAACTGGCGTGAGCGTAGACCCCCCTGGTGGTTGATGTACGCTACTGCCGTAGTGTTGTCTGAGCGGACAAGCACATGCTGGCCCTTGAGCAACGCTCGGAAGCGGTGTAGGGCGAGCCGTACTGCCAACAGCTCGAGGCAATTGATGTGCATGAGGCGCTGGGCTCCTGTCCAGGAACCGGCGGCTGCATGCCCATTGCACATGGCACCCCAACCCGTGGTAGATGCATCCGTGGAGACAACGAGATGCCTGGAAACTCGCTGAATAGGGACGCCGGTCCGTAAGAAGCTGAGGTTCGACCACGGGAAGAAGGTTCGGCGGCACGCTGGAGTCACTGGAACTCGGAGCGAGCCGCGATGCCATGCCCACCTCGGGACTCGATCGCGAAGCCACAGCTGAAGCGGTCTCATATGAAGCAAACCGAGCGGCGTTGCCGCGGCCGCGGATGCCATATGCCCCAGGAGCCTCTGAAATAGTTTCAGTGGAACCGCACTCTTGCCCTCGAACTGTCGAAGACAAGTCAGCAGTGAGTGCGCGCGCTCGTTCGTGAGCTGCGCGGACATGGCGACCGAGTCTATCTCCATGCCGAGAAAAGAGATCCTCTGCACGGGGCAAAGTTTGCTCTTTTCCCGGTTGACCCGAAGGCCCAAACGGGCTAGGTGCCGGAGCACCAAGTCTCTGTGTTCGCAAAGCTGAGCTCGAGAGTGTGCTAGTATCAGCCAGTCATCGAGATAATTCAGGATGCGAACCCCGTGTTCGCGAAGGGGAACAAGGGCTGTCTCGACGATCTTCGTGAAGACGCGAGGGGACAGAGCTAACCCGAATGGGAGAACGGCGTACTGATATGCCTGGCCCTCGAAGGCAAACCGAAGAAACGGTCTGTGTCGAGGTAAGATGGACACATGGAAGTACGCGTCCTTCAGGTCGATCGCTGCAAACCAATCCTGATACCGAACACATTCGAAAATGCGTTTGGCCGTGAGCATTTTGAACGGTAGTCGATGGAGAGAACGGTTCAAAATGCGCAGGTCCAGGATCGGTCGTAAACCCACCGGTCTTCTTGGGGACAATGAAGTAGGGGCTGTAAAACCCGGACTCCACCTCGGCTGGAGGGACCGTCTCGATTGCACCCTTCGCCAGCAGGGTCGCAATCTCCGCTCTCAGGAGTGGGGCATTGCCACCAACTATCGTGGAGCGAACTCCCCTGAAGCGGGGAGGAGACCGTGCGATCTGAATCGCGTAGCCGAATCTGATCGTTCTGATGACCCAGCGGGATATCCCGGGAAGCACTAGCCAGGCTTCCAGGAAGTGAGCCAACGGGGTCATGTGAACCACAGACGTCCCCCGGAGGGGCAGCGTGGCGGGTCGACTGGCACGCGTGCAGGGATGACCCCGCTCGGATGCGTCGAAGCCCGCTCCCTGACGGAAGGGACCAGGGAAAGCGGAGCGTTCCACGGGGGTCCGTTCCGCCGGGGGTCTGGCGACAGAGGGGGAAGGGATTGGCGTAGCCCGGGGACGACACTCGCACCCTTCCGCACCCTCAGAGACAGAGAGGAATGTGTGGGCTGACGCACTGGAACGTCGAGCGCACTCATTCCAGTCTGTGGGCTCAGTGATGATGTCAAGTCTTTCTTAACCAACTCAGGGCGCTGCCCACCCGTGGGCGAGCAGCGGGAACTGAAAACGAAAGATTTTCCCCCCGGCCCTCCACCGGGGGCAGGAGGGGGCCTGCTCCCGCCTCCTGGGGAAAAACTCAACTCCATCACTGAGCAGCCCGTATCAGGATCATCGCTTACCTGGCATTTAGCGGGGTGTGCGGCCTGAGGGGGCTGTGACGCCTGCCGGCGGCCTCCTCCACGCCGTGGCCCGGATGAAGGCTGCTGCTGGGGCGGGGCGGGAGGCAGGGGAGCCGCGGGGGGCGTCCTCGGCGGCGAGCAGCGGGAGGCATCTGAGCCGACGACTGGGTGGAGGCAGCAGCTGGTCGTCGGGCAGAACATGTTTGATTGCCTCCGTCTGCTCCTGGGCAGTGGAGACTGCTGGGCAAGAGTTCTCGACTGCACCGCCAAAAAAGGCCAACCTGGGAGAGAAGGGCGTCGAGCAGACGAATCCGCTCAGCGCTCCGAGTGTCTGCCAGGTTGACGCTCCTGGACCACACTAGTGGCCATCACCTGACCAACGGCGCGAGCGGCCACTTTCGTTGCCCTTTTGGAGAGCAAGGTCAGTGGCGGACCGCAAATCTTCGAATGCCGTTGGATCAGTCCCGCCGTCGAGAATATCTCTGAGCATCTGCGCTTGCACAGTGCTCATCGCATGCAAAGCGGAGGCCGCCCGTCCCGCCGCTCTATAGGAACGCGCCGCCATGGCAAACGAGAACCTACAGGCTTTGGATGGGTGCCTAGGAGGACCACGGAGGAGGCGCCCTGTGGACACAGCTGTATCGCAACAGAACGCTCCAGCGGGGGCATCCCAGTGCACCCACGGGCGGCCCCCCATCGAGGGGGAAAGGCGGGGGAGAGATCGCGCTCTCGAGTGGACAGAGGAGTCCCCCAAGAGCGCGATAACTCCGCGTGCAGCTCGGGGAAAAAAAGGCAATGGAGTTGGCCGTGGCCTTGCGGCGGCAGCTTTGTCCAAAAACCAATTATCCCTCCGTGAGAGATCGGGGGAGAATGGAGGATGCCACTCTAACCCAATACTCCCAGCGGCTTGAGACAGCATGCCGTCAGCTCGGGATCCGACACGGGCAGCGCTGGCTCTCCCGAAGGGGGCAGTGCAGCCGCATCCTCATCTCCCGAGGACTGTAGCCCACCTAGTGATGCTGCGATCGACATCACATCATCATCTGGAGCGCTGCTCGAAGCAGCCGGTACCACTGAAGAGGCAGCCGACTGAATCGAACTAACGCTCGCTGGCTCACGCACTGAGGCGGGAGGTGTGGCCCGAGAAATCGTCGGGGCTTTATGCCACACCGTCACCGTTAATTCGCCGGGTCCCCGGTCGACGGGCCCCCTTTCGTGAAGGAAGCCGATCGAGTAAGGGGGACCGGGGCTCTCACTCTAGTGAGATTTTTTTTTTTTTTTTATATAAAAATATATATTCTATATATAAAATATAATTTTTTATATATATATATATATATCTTTTTTTTTTTTTTTTTTTAACCTCAGTGTGGAGATGGTCATGTCCCCATAGCAGGAACATGAGTCATCCACGAACGCTGCTGCTGCATGCTGAATGCCCAGGCATACAGAGCAGCGATCGCGACCATCAGATGACGACAGAAATCGACCGCATCCAGAAGAACACGGGCGAACCGTCTTTAAAAAGACGTGCCGCGTGTAGCTCTTTTACAGAGAGGAGGAAATTCACTCTTTCAGCGCTGAGGCGACCAGGGAGAAGCGCAAAGTCTGGCAGACCACTGCACAGATCGCAGGCAATGCAGAAACTCGCTGGGTACCGCCGTCACACCAACACTGAAGAGGACGCTCGTCTCGAAGAGTCTTGTAATAGCTTTCAGGAGTGAAGAGGTTCTCTTGGCTCCGAAGCGAAAACATACTGCGGTTGCGTTCACTTCCTCCTTTTATACTCACGGAGTAGGGCGGAGTACGCTATGCAAATTTCCGCAGCCCCAAGGCATTGCATGCCATTGGCTCGTGTTTAAATACTCGAAGAGGATTGGCTTTCTATGCGAAACCCCCAATCTCCGTCACTTCTGACGTAACTCGAAGTGACTACGAAAGGGAACTACAAATTCTCTTGCCAACAAAAATGATTCATGTACTGTAGTCTCTATTTAAATGGATGAAGTAGACATCTGTTTTGCAAATGTAAGCAGATTGAAGACATTAAAATTATGTGATCAAGAATTGTTGCATTAGCTCATTTTAATTAAGGAAATTGAACAACCAGGCCAAATATATATGTGTGTGTGTGTATAGCACTCTGATCACTGACACACTGAAGTGGACAAAATGGCAGCAGCTTCTTTTTATTCCTTTTTTTGCGCATCCTTGTTTCCTGGTTTTATTTCACTTAAATAAATAAATAAATATTAAATGGTCACCCAAAAACTAGCTTTGTGTGTATATATATATATATATATATATATATATGGCACTTCTCATAAATACAAAGAGAAAAGAGTTAAATACAAACAGTGACTATATACTGTATATATATATATAAAGTCACTGTTTGTATTTAACTCTTTTCTCTCTGTATTTATGAGAAGTGCCAGCCACCGCCAGCATTTTTGATCATTTTCACAAAATTTCCATTGCCCCCAAAATATTTTGTTATATGAATATCTGAATATATGCAATATGTTACAGAGCCTCAGCTTTAAAAAAAACTGTTTTATTCTAGCGTAATCTTTTTTTATCAACACTTAGTCTTGAATGTGGGTAAGTTTCATTAACATTAACATTTTAAGCAAACATTTTTTGTTAAAGACTACATCCAGATTGGATCTAGAACAATGAACAAAATGTAGATGTAGTAGACCCAGTCCAACAACAACCTCAAATGTATTCATTTGTTCAGTAACATTAGGCAGTTTTCATTTATATGCTGTTAAATGTTGATGATTGTGTTCCTTATAAATATAAATATGCATCTGCTTACATATGCTTTCACTTGTTTCTGCTTCTTTTCCTGTGTTTTGATCAGGAGATTGAATACTCTTTTAAAAGATGTGTAATTGCGCCCCTACCATATAACAATAAAAACACGGAAAGCCAAAAAATTCTGTCAATGGCAATTTTTTTTTTTTAAAACAACAATGTTGGAAAAATCCTGGCCCTATTTCAGGATGACAAATAGATTCATCAGGCTCAGATTGTGAAAGAATGGTTGGGAGGGAGTGTAACCGGTCTTACTCCAGTGTGGGAGGTGGGCGCTCTAACAAGGAGGTTGCAAACTCTGCAAAGACTGCAAACTCTAGTGTCAGTCACAGAGATCAGGGGAGTGAGGTTTACATGCACAGCAACTACTGGCCTACAACAGTTACAGGAGTGTGAAGAATCAGTTTCACACAAGAATTTCACGCAGACCTCGGAGTCCAGACCTTGAATTTCGTTTAAAATGTCTTTGGGATGTGCTGGAAGAGACTTTACAGAGAGCTCGACTCTTGCATTGTCAAGATTTTGACCAAAAATGTATGCACCTCTTGATGGAAATAAATGTTGTGGTGATATTTCCATCAAGAGATGAGAGAGAGTCGAGCACACTGTAAAGTCTACTCCAGCACATCAATGAATTTATGGTTTAGAGGTGCCAATTCATGTGTGAAATTGATTCTTCATGCATTCAATGCCCAACCATCCTTTCACAGTTGGATTCCGATCTGAACACAAAACAACTTTTTTTTTTTTTGGACTGGGCACTGTGGGCAGTGTATTATATATATATATATATTTTTTTTAAATATCTAAGTTGTAGATTATTTTTTGCATTTCTTTTAAACTAGCTATATTTATTATTCACAGGCCGATTTATTTGAAGTGTCCTGTGTTTATCTTTGTGATTGTGAAGTGTAAAATGACAGCGTTGTCAGCGCTCTGCTCACTTTGCGTTTTCATGTGTTTTCAGACGTAGAGGAGACATCATGGTTATCGAGGTCCAAGAGCAGGCGGGGTCACTCAGGGGTCGTGTGATAGCCGTGTTGACGCCGCCTGGAGTGCCAGAGTACGGGTACGTGTCAACGGCCAGTCACGTAAATAATCACACAGTGTCCACATATATATAATTCCGTACTGTTCGTGACACCAATTGCCAGCAGCAAATGAAAATCAGGGATGGATGTAGCGCTCTACTGCCCATAAACAAGGCCAGATGTCTTTTGCATTTTCTGCATTGATTTTTGAGGGGGGGACTTTCAAAACACTCTTTCTGGTAGATGAAAGCGAATTGAGTCTTATTTTTAAAATATTTAAAGCTGCAAGAAGTTGCCTCAAAATCCAATAGAATAACTTATTAAACAAGAAATGTGTTTGAAATGAGAGATGGCTACAATTAGCAGTTGTAGTTCTTCATAAACCTGTTAAATTTCATATGCACACACACATATGCATCCCCATAAGTATTCATACACACACTCTCATGCATCCCCATAAGAGCCCAGCGGCTTCACGTGACCAAACATTAAAGTGTGTGCGCACAGCCTCATTTTGACTGCTGGCAAAACCCTTGTAAAAATCCTTTACGAACACACGCATGCACAAATGAATTGTGCTGATCCCTCAGAACACATATATTTTATGCATTTTGTCTTCCTGGATGTTCTAGTGGCAGATATAAAGCTGATGAAAGAAGAAAACACAAGAGGCTGTGTGTTACAGTGATTTCACCACACTGAAGTGAAAGCTGTGGCTGCTTTTCATTCCTTATCTGTCCACCCCTTTTCCTTGTTTCATTTTGCATCCTATAGCTTCTCCATCTTAGGATGCAAGGATGAAGGAATAGAAGCAGTGAATTATATTTATTGAATGGAATATTTCTGAAGCGTCACTGCAAAGCAACTTCAGGAACCCACCCTTATATGGCTGGATTTCAATTACGACATTCATAAAGCAGTATGTGACTGAATGTGAAATACAGTATTGTTTATATATTTAATGTTTTTAATATAACCGTTTTTATATTGTGTTGAACAAAAATGTGACTATAAAATCTTTTTGTTTATTTTTAAATTGTATCAAACAAACATCTCAGTAGTGTAATCTCACTAGGTGTTTATTTATATCAATTTTATCATTACTTTTAGGGCCCGTCCACACAAAGACGCGTTTCGCTGTATAGTCATACATTTTTTTTTATCGTATTGGTGTTTCGTCCACACGGATCCGGCATTTTGGGAGAGTGAAACCGCTATTTTTTTGAAACTGGGTCCCAAAGGGGATAAATCTGAAAACGACACCCTTGCGGTTTCGTCTATATATTTTGTGAAACGATGATGTCATCACATCATGTGTCGGCTGCGTCACACGCCATCTTCATCTTCTTCTTCTTGGTTCATATACTGCTCGCAAGATTATACTAAAAAGTCTTCTTCTCAGTGTATAGTGTGGCAGAATTACAGCGCCCCATACTGGTCTGGCATACATATATACTACACCGTTTTCAGTCGGTTTCAGTGGTGTCGTGTGTACGTAGATATTTCTTGAGACGACGCCATGTTTACGGATTTTTTTATTATTTTTTTTTAGAATGAGGGAAAAAAAATATTGGATAGGGAACGCATCGGCTTTGTGTTGACGTGGCCTTAATTTCAAAATAAATGGTTTATTTCTATTGCACAGGTAAAGCATAAGCATGAATGCTTGTGTCAGGTGTTTTTGAATATATAGATTTGTGCATAGATTTGTGCATCTGTGCATCTCCTCTGGAAGCCTCCCTTCTCTTTGTTCCTCCCAGCTCGATTAGAAAATTGATACAGCCTTCATGGCAGAGTTTAATCACTTTCCAGGTCACATGCTCAAGACGGAGGGGTGAGAAGACAAGGAAATAATCAATTACAGTATTGAAAAGCAGCCAGAATGATAAAACACATTGATGTTGCATATATAATTCAATTAATCATAATAAGCACACACGTATTACATTTTCTGAAAAAACTGAATGGCTAATAATAAATGTAAAAACAAGGCGCTAACAATAAGAATCATCCATTCAGCTAAACCATCATTATTAGTGTGCTCCGTAGGTCTTCGGGGAGGACTTTAAGTTAGCGTTGTTGTGAAATGTTTATGATAAACTAGTCTCTGTCCCTGTCTGACTCCCGTCAGCTCTCTGCATAAACACACATTAATCAAACAAGCGACGCTTTCAGGGCCTGTAACTGCTCCTCTATGAGACGTTCCAAGAACAGACCTGCTGATACTTCTGCGAAGAGTCCATGCGTGGTTTATTTTCAGCGCTTGCACGAAAGCGCTCGCTCGCTCGCCTCTGGTCTCACTCTCTGTCTGTCTGTCTCTCAGGACTCTCGTGGAGGCGGCGCTCGTCGCAAAGGACACCGTTGTGTGCGGCTTCCGTAAAGAAAACATGGACTGGTGCCTGGCTGTCTGGCGGAGCTGGGGAGGCCGCGAACTGGAGCTCTTCTACCAGGGGTACGAGGAGCTCGGACGCTTGGAAAGCAGTCTGAGGAAAAGGAGGTAGCTGTGTAAACGTGCACACGTGTGTTTGTGTGTGTGTGATGGAGAATCGACACACTGTGCGGCCAATAACGGCACACACACCCCAATACAGGTGTGTCGTGGGTGCGGGACACAGATTTACACACACATGGACTGTTGCTTTAGGAAATGTATTCCTGCAGGACTCGGCCACATACACATTATATAAGACAAACAGATTGAATGCCACAAGCACTAAATGCATCAGCATATACATTCAGCCCTGAGCGTTTGGAAGTACATTCACATGTACCCAGAATGCATCAGAAGTAAACTAAGGGGTTCCAAACTAAACTAAGGTGTTCCTCTTACATTCATGAGGTGTGCGTGCGTGCTTGTGTTCGAATGTCAAGACAGTGATTTATGAGGTGTGATGCTGCCTATCAAATTTTATCAACTTTTCCTCAAGTTAACTAGCAAACTAGCTGTGCCTTTGGAAGGACATGCTGTCTCTGAAGAGACCCGCAATAACATCCAATGAACTGACAGGCCTCTGAAACCCCACCCACTCACTGAGGTCGTAATAGAGTGCGACAGTGCCCGTCCACTTTTTTGGGAACCTTGGTTTCGGAAGTAGTAACTCACAGTAGGTGAGCGAAGTTGGCGTTAAAAATCAGTTTCCATACAGAAAAGGAATGTGTCTTTTACTTCCGCAAGCCACCTGTTGCACTTTATAGGGCACAGTTTGATGTTTACTTGGAATCTCAGCGGTTATGTACGGAGTGGAATACTAGCATACTGAAGTACTTAGAGCAGTAGTATGTGACGTGTCACATGACTTCATCGCTTTGCATGCTAAATTCAGTGAGTGACATTTGTTAATCTTTGAAAAATATGTCTCTTTTATGTTTTTAGCCCATTTTTGGTTAAAATATAACATTTGGAAGTCTAATCAAATAATGAGACATGAGGATGTATAGAAGTCACTCTGGAAATGGAAGGTCAAGTCGAACACTGTATTGTGTTCCACTCAGTGCAGTACACATACTATACTACATACACTGCAGAAGTAGTATGCTAGAATGCATTTCCGAACATAGCCAGTGGTGGCAATCTGGGATTTATGAGAAACACTGAGAGGCTTTGAGAACACCAGCATGTTGAAATTTTGTTATTGTAAATAATATCTGAGTATTTCATCTCGAT
Organism: Pimephales promelas; assembly: GCF_016745375.1. The sequence continues at coordinate 433,742 of NW_024121099.1, read as the reverse complement.
GGAATGAATGTTATTTATTGCAGAATGTAAAATGTCATGCTGCATGTGTAAAAAGTTGTTGCTAAACTGTAAATATGTGAACAGAACATAATAAATAAATCAACAGAATTTTGTATGAAACGGACTGTGTGACTGATGCATTAGTGCTGCTTTGACCTGAGGAACAGATTCTACAAACATTTGCATTTGCATTATGAGGTGTGCTTTATATTTGCTATTACAGCAATGCAACAGTTTTGCATTACACTCTTAAAGTGTAAACCCATTATGGTTTTATCAAAAGTTCCTAATTGTTTTTGACGTCTCCTACAATATATTTACATTCATCAAAAGTAAAAAAAAAAAAAAAATTCTCATAATATACATTGTACATAACTTAATTTCTCAAAGATTCTGAAAACGGTTAGATTTTTTTCTGTATTCATTTTTACAGCGAGTCATCATCTTTTGGAAGTGCATGCAAATGGGAAGGTTCTTCCCGGAACCGATTCTAATAAAAAAAAACTTTATTTTTAAGAATCATTTCATGAAGAGGATAATAGCTTTAAAAAGATGTATAGATAAACATGTTTTCAAGCCTTTACAAAGATGAGAGAGTATTTGAAAGTGCAAACAGCTTGTAGTCCTGCCTCAGATTGTGAAGTTACAGTTGCTTTTGCCTGCTGGCATTACATTAAAACATAAACGTCACTGGAAATTACTCATAGTAAAACAGCCCTGAGGTCTTTACAAGCAACACGTTTATGACACATTCTCACATTGGCAAGATCTGACTCACACACACTTTATTAGCAGTATGTGTTTATTCATGTGAGATTAAAGTGGTAAAGGAAACTTATACAAACATGTTGGATTTATGGTATAGTTGTATAATTGACACAATCTGTGGTGATGACGTTAGTTTAGTTTTTATGACGTTCCCTCAGAAGTTCAGCAGAACAAGTCCACACAGAGCTCCTGGATTCAGATTCACTGTTCCTGCTGCTGCTATGATGATGATGATGATGACAGACAGGACTCTCACACACCTGGGGATTCTTCAGAAACTGAAATTACTGCAGTTACAGCTTTCTCTGCAGCTCTCTGGTATGATTAGGCCTGATGCACGGAAACTGCTATGTTTTATTATACTGTATTTACATTACAAATACAGTTACATTCTTTTATTATTTACAATACCGTTCATAAGTATGGGGTTTGTTCATTTTTTTGAAAGAAGCCTCTTATGCTCTCCATGGCTGCATTTGTTTGATTTAAAATACAGCAAAAAAAAAATGTTATATTGTGAAATTTTATGAACCTTTTCTAAATCGTCATCATTACTCCAGTCTCCAGTGTCACATGATACTGGTGGATTTCCGCGGGAGATTCGGGCATCATGGCCCTCTATCAGAATCCAGAGTTTTGGGAGTTTTTAATTTTTCGCCCCAAAAAAAAAAAACGTAAGGGGTACCACTGTCGTTTTTTTTCGGGCCGAATTTTTGAGTTTCGATATCTCAGCTCTGGAAGGGGCTAGAGCCTCCATTTTTGCACTCAGGTCTAAGTCTCATGGCCCTCTATCAGAATCCAGAGTTTTGGGAAGATTGGAGAAACTTAATTTTTCGCCAAAAAAAAAACGTAAGGGGTACCACTGTCGTTTTTTTTTCGGGCCGAATTTTTGAGTTTCGATATCTCAGCTCTGGAAGGGGCTAGAGCCTCCATTTTTGCACTCAGGTCTAAGTCTCATGGCCCTCTATCAGAATCCAGAGTTTTGGGAAGATTGGAGAAACTTAATTTTTCGCCAAAAAAAAAAAAACGTAAGGGGTACCACTGTCGTTTTTTTTTCGGGCCGAATTTTTGAGTTTCGATATCTCAGCTCTGGAAGGGGCTAGAGCCTCCATTTTTGCACTCAGGTCTAAGTCTCATGGCCCTCTATCAGAATCCAGAGTTTTGGGAAGATTGGAGAAACTTAATTTTTCGCCCCAAAAAAAAAACGTAAGGGGTACCACTGTCGTTTTTTTTTCGGGCCGAATTTTTGAGTTTCGATATCTCAGCTCTGGAAGGGGCTAGAGCCTCCATTTTTGCACTCAGGTCTAAGTCTCATGGCCCTCTATCAGAATCCAGAGTTTTGGGAAGATTGGAGAAACTTAATTTTTCGCCCAAAAAAAAAAAACGTAAGGGGTACCACTGTCGTTTTTTTTTCGGGCCGAATTTTTGAGTTTCGATATCTCAGCTCTGGAAGGGGCTAGAGCCTCCATTTTTGCACTCAGGTCTAAGTCTCATGGCCCTCTATCAGAATCCAGAGTTTTGGGAAGATTGGAGAAACTTAATTTTTCGCCCAAAAAAAAAAACGTAAGGGGTACCACTGTCGTTTTTTTTTCGGGCCGAATTTTTGAGTTTCGATATCTCAGCTCTGGAAGGGGCTAGAGCCTCCATTTTTGCACTCAGGTCTAAGTCTCATGGCCCTCTATCAGAATCCAGAGTTTTGGGAAGATTGGAGAAACTTAATTTTTCGCCCAAAAAAAAAAAACGTAAGGGGTACCACTGTCGTTTTTTTTTTCGGGCCGAATTTTTGAGTTTCGATATCTCAGCTCTGGAAGGGGCTAGAGCCTCCATTTTTGCACTCAGGTCTAAGTCTCATGGCCCTCTATCAGAATCCAGAGTTTTGGGAAGATTGGAGAAACTTAATTTTTCGCCCAAAAAAAAAAAACGTAAGGGGTACCACTGTCGTTTTTTTTTCGGGCCGAATTTTTGAGTTTCGATATCTCAGCTCTGGAAGGGGCTAGAGCCTCCATTTTTGCACTCAGGTCTAAGTCTCATGGCCCTCTATCAGAATCCAGAGTTTTGGGAAGATTGGAGAAACTTAATTTTTCGCCAAAAAAAAAAAACGTAAGGGGTACCACTGTCGTTTTTTTTTTCGGGCCGAATTTTTGAGTTTCGATATCTCAGCTCTGGAAGGGGCTAGAGCCTCCATTTTTGCACTCAGGTCTAAGTCTCATGGCCCTCTATCAGAATCCAGAGTTTTGGGAAGATTGGAGAAACTTAATTTTTCGCCCAAAAAAAAAAACGTAAGGGGTACCACTGTCGTTTTTTTTTCGGGCCGAATTTTTGAGTTTCGATATCTCAGCTCTGGAAGGGGCTAGAGCCTCCATTTTTGCACTCAGGTCTAAGTCTCATGGCCCTCTATCAGAATCCAGAGTTTTGGGAAGATTGGAGAAACTTAATTTTTCGCCCAAAAAAAAAAACGTAAGGGGTACCACTGTCGTTTTTTTTTCGGGCCGAATTTTTGAGTTTCGATATCTCAGCTCTGGAAGGGGCTAGAGCCTCCATTTTTGCACTCAGGTCTAAGTCTCATGGCCCTCTATCAGAATCCAGAGTTTTGGGAAGATTGGAGAAACTTAATTTTTCGCCCAAAAAAAAAAAACGTAAGGGGTACCACTGTCGTTTTTTTTTTCGGGCCGAATTTTTGAGTTTCGATATCTCAGCTCTGGAAGGGGCTAGAGCCTCCATTTTTGCACTCAGGTCTAAGTCTCATGGCCCTCTATCAGAATCCAGAGTTTTGGAAGATTGGAGAAACTTAATTTTTCGCCCAAAAAAAAAAACGTAAGGGGTACCACTGTCGTTTTTTTTTCGGGCCGAATTTTTGAGTTTCGATATCTCAGCTCTGGAAGGGGCTAGAGCCTCCATTTTTGCACTCAGGTCTAAGTCTCATGGCCCTCTATCAGAATCCAGAGTTTTGGGAAGATTGGAGAAACTTAATTTTTCGCCCAAAAAAAAAACGTAAGGGGTACCACTGTCGTTTTTTTTTCGGGCCGAATTTTTGAGTTTCGATATCTCAGCTCTGGAAGGGGCTAGAGCCTCCATTTTTGCACTCAGGTCTAAGTCTCATGGCCCTCTATCAGAATCCAGAGTTTTGGGAAGATTGGAGAAACTTAATTTTTCGCCCAAAAAAAAAAAACGTAAGGGGTACCACTGTCGTTTTTTTTTTCGGGCCGAATTTTTGAGTTTCGATATCTCAGCTCTGGAAGGGGCTAGAGCCTCCATTTTTGCACTCAGGTCTAAGTCTCATGGCCCTCTATCAGAATCCAGAGTTTTGGGAAGATTGGAGAAACTTAATTTTTCGCCCAAAAAAAAAAAACGTAAGGGGTACCACTGTCGTTTTTTTTTCGGGCCGAATTTTTGAGTTTCGATATCTCAGCTCTGGAAGGGGCTAGAGCCTCCATTTTTGCACTCAGGTCTAAGTCTCATGGCCCTCTATCAGAATCCAGAGTTTTGGGAAGATTGGAGAAACTTAATTTTTCGCCCAAAAAAAAAAAACGTAAGGGGTACCACTGTCGTTTTTTTTTCGGGCCGAATTTTTGAGTTTCGATATCTCAGCTCTGGAAGGGGCTAGAGCCTCCATTTTTGCACTCAGGTCTAAGTCTCATGGCCCTCTATCAGAATCCAGAGTTTTGGGAAGATTGGAGAAACTTAATTTTTCGCCCAAAAAAAAAAACGTAAGGGGTACCACTGTCGTTTTTTTTTTCGGGCCGAATTTTTGAGTTTCGATATCTCAGCTCTGGAAGGGGCTAGAGCCTCCATTTTTGCACTCAGGTCTAAGTCTCATGGCCCTCTATCAGAATCCAGAGTTTTGGGAAGATTGGAGAAACTTAATTTTTCGCCCAAAAAAAAAAACGTAAGGGGTACCACTGTCGTTTTTTTTTCGGGCCGAATTTTTGAGTTTCGATATCTCAGCTCTGGAAGGGGCTAGAGCCTCCATTTTTGCACTCAGGTCTAAGTCTCATGGCCCTCTATCAGAATCCAGAGTTTTGGGAAGATTGGAGAAACTTAATTTTTCGCCCAAAAAAAAAAAAACGTAAGGGGTACCACTGTCGTTTTTTTTTTCGGGCCGAATTTTTGAGTTTCGATATCTCAGCTCTGGAAGGGGCTAGAGCCTCCATTTTTGCACTCAGGTCTAAGTCTCATGGCCCTCTATCAGAATCCAGAGTTTTGGGAAGATTGGAGAAACTTAATTTTTCGCCCAAAAAAAAAAACGTAAGGGGTACCACTGTCGTTTTTTTTTTCGGGCCGAATTTTTGAGTTTCGATATCTCAGCTCTGGAAGGGGCTAGAGCCTCCATTTTTGCACTCAGGTCTAAGTCTCATGGCCCTCTATCAGAATCCAGAGTTTTGGGAAGATTGGAGAAACTTAATTTTTCGCCCAAAAAAAAAAACGTAAGGGGTACCACTGTCGTTTTTTTTTCGGGCCGAATTTTTGAGTTTCGATATCTCAGCTCTGGAAGGGGCTAGAGCCTCCATTTTTGCACTCAGGTCTAAGTCTCATGGCCCTCTATCAGAATCCAGAGTTTTGGGAAGATTGGAGAAACTTAATTTTTCGCCCAAAAAAAAAAACGTAAGGGGTACCACTGTCGTTTTTTTTTCGGGCCGAATTTTTGAGTTTCGATATCTCAGCTCTGGAAGGGGCTAGAGCCTCCATTTTTGCACTCAGGTCTAAGTCTCATGGCCCTCTATCAGAATCCAGAGTTTTGGGAAGATTGGAGAAACTTAATTTTTCGCCCAAAAAAAAAAACGTAAGGGGTACCACTGTCGTTTTTTTTTCGGGCCGAATTTTTGAGTTTCGATATCTCAGCTCTGGAAGGGGCTAGAGCCTCCATTTTTGCACTCAGGTCTAAGTCTCATGGCCCTCTATCAGAATCCAGAGTTTTGGGAAGATTGGAGAAACTTAATTTTTCGCCCAAAAAAAAAAAACGTAAGGGGTACCACTGTCGTTTTTTTTTTCGGGCCGAATTTTTGAGTTTCGATATCTCAGCTCTGGAAGGGGCTAGAGCCTCCATTTTTGCACTCAGGTCTAAGTCTCATGGCCCTCTATCAGAATCCAGAGTTTTGGGAAGATTGGAGAAACTTAATTTTTCGCCCCAAAAAAAAAAACGTAAGGGGTACCACTGTCGTTTTTTTTTCGGGCCGAATTTTTGAGTTTCGATATCTCAGCTCTGGAAGGGGCTAGAGCCTCCATTTTTGCACTCAGGTCTAAGTCTCATGGCCCTCTATCAGAATCCAGAGTTTTGGGAAGATTGGAGAAACTTAATTTTTCGCCCAAAAAAAAAACGTAAGGGGTACCACTGTCGTTTTTTTTTTCGGGCCGAATTTTTGAGTTTCGATATCTCAGCTCTGGAAGGGGCTAGAGCCTCCATTTTTGCACTCAGGTCTAAGTCTCATGGCCCTCTATCAGAATCCAGAGTTTTGGGAAGATTGGAGAAACTTAATTTTTCGCCCAAAAAAAAAAACGTAAGGGGTACCACTGTCGTTTTTTTTTCGGGCCGAATTTTTGAGTTTCGATATCTCAGCTCTGGAAGGGGCTAGAGCCTCCATTTTTGCACTCAGGTCTAAGTCTCATGGCCCTCTATCAGAATCCAGAGTTTTGGGAAGATTGGAGAAACTTAATTTTTCGCCCAAAAAAAAAAAAACGTAAGGGGTACCACTGTCGTTTTTTTTTTCGGGCCGAATTTTTGAGTTTCGATATCTCAGCTCTGGAAGGGGCTAGAGCCTCCATTTTTGCACTCAGGTCTAAGTCTCATGGCCCTCTATCAGAATCCAGAGTTTTGGGAAGATTGGAGAAACTTAATTTTTCGCCCAAAAAAAAAACGTAAGGGGTACCACTGTCGTTTTTTTTTTCGGGCCGAATTTTTGAGTTTCGATATCTCAGCTCTGGAAGGGGCTAGAGCCTCCATTTTTGCACTCAGGTCTAAGTCTCATGGCCCTCTATCAGAATCCAGAGTTTTGGGAAGATTGGAGAAACTTAATTTTTCGCCCCAAAAAAAAAAAACGTAAGGGGTACCACTGTCGTTTTTTTTTCGGGCCGAATTTTTGAGTTTCGATATCTCAGCTCTGGAAGGGGCTAGAGCCTCCATTTTTGCACTCAGGTCTAAGTCTCATGGCCCTCTATCAGAATCCAGAGTTTTGGGAAGATTGGAGAAACTTAATTTTTCGCCCAAAAAAAAAACGTAAGGGGTACCACTGTCGTTTTTTTTTCGGGCCGAATTTTTGAGTTTCGATATCTCAGCTCTGGAAGGGGCTAGAGCCTCCATTTTTGCACTCAGGTCTAAGTCTCATGGCCCTCTATCAGAATCCAGAGTTTTGGGAAGATTGGAGAAACTTAATTTTTCGCCCCAAAAAAAAAACGTAAGGGGTACCACTGTCGTTTTTTTTTTCGGGCCGAATTTTTGAGTTTCGATATCTCAGCTCTGGAAGGGGCTAGAGCCTCCATTTTTGCACTCAGGTCTAAGTCTCATGGCCCTCTATCAGAATCCAGAGTTTTGGGAAGATTGGAGAAACTTAATTTTTCGCCCAAAAAAAAAAACGTAAGGGGTACCACTGTCGTTTTTTTTTCGGGCCGAATTTTTGAGTTTCGATATCTCAGCTCTGGAAGGGGCTAGAGCCTCCATTTTTGCACTCAGGTCTAAGTCTCATGGCCCTCTATCAGAATCCAGAGTTTTGGAAGATTGGAGAAACTTAATTTTTCGCCCAAAAAAAAAAAACGTAAGGGGTACCACTGTCGTTTTTTTTTCGGGCCGAATTTTTGAGTTTCGATATCTCAGCTCTGGAAGGGGCTAGAGCCTCCATTTTTGCACTCAGGTCTAAGTCTCATGGCCCTCTATCAGAATCCAGAGTTTGGGAAGATTGGAGAAACTTAATTTTTCGCCCAAAAAAAAAAACGTAAGGGGTACCACTGTCGTTTTTTTTTCGGGCCGAATTTTTGAGTTTCGATATCTCAGCTCTGGAAGGGGCTAGAGCCTCCATTTTTGCACTCAGGTCTAAGTCTCATGGCCCTCTATCAGAATCCAGAGTTTTGGGAAGATTGGAGAAACTTAATTTTTCGCCCAAAAAAAAAAACGTAAGGGGTACCACTGTCGTTTTTTTTTTCGGGCCGAATTTTTGAGTTTCGATATCTCAGCTCTGGAAGGGGCTAGAGCCTCCATTTTTGCACTCAGGTCTAAGTCTCATGGCCCTCTATCAGAATCCAGAGTTTTGGGAAGATTGGAGAAACTTAATTTTTCGCCCAAAAAAAAAAAACGTAAGGGGTACCACTGTCGTTTTTTTTTCGGGCCGAATTTTTGAGTTTCGATATCTCAGCTCTGGAAGGGGCTAGAGCCTCCATTTTTGCACTCAGGTCTAAGTCTCATGGCCCTCTATCAGAATCCAGAGTTTTGGAAGATTGGAGAAACTTAATTTTTCGCCCAAAAAAAAAAACGTAAGGGGTACCACTGTCGTTTTTTTTTTCGGGCCGAATTTTGAGTTTCGATATCTCAGCTCTGGAAGGGGCTAGAGCCTCCATTTTTGCACTCAGGTCTAAGTCTCATGGCCCTCTATCAGAATCCAGAGTTTTGGGAAGATTGGAGAAACTTAATTTTTCGCCCAAAAAAAAAACGTAAGGGGTACCACTGTCGTTTTTTTTTTCGGGCCGATTTTTGAGTTTCGATATCTCAGCTCTGGAAGGGGCTAGAGCCTCCATTTTTGCACTCAGGTCTAAGTCTCATGGCCCTCTATCAGAATCCAGAGTTTTGGGAAGATTGGAGAAACTTAATTTTTCGCCCAAAAAAAAAAACGTAAGGGGTACCACTGTCGTTTTTTTTTCGGGCCGAATTTTTGAGTTTCGATATCTCAGCTCTGGAAGGGGCTAGAGCCTCCATTTTTGCACTCAGGTCTAAGTCTCATGGCCCTCTATCAGAATCCAGAGTTTGGGAAGATTGGAGAAACTTAATTTTTCGCCCAAAAAAAAAAACGTAAGGGGTACCACTGTCGTTTTTTTTTCGGGCCGAATTTTTGAGTTTCGATATCTCAGCTCTGGAAGGGGCTAGAGCCTCCATTTTTGCACTCAGGTCTAAGTCTCATGGCCCTCTATCAGAATCCAGAGTTTTGGGAAGATTGGAGAAACTTAATTTTTTCGCCCAAAAAAAAAAAAAACGTAAGGGGTACCACTGTCGTTTTTTTTTTCGGGCCGAATTTTTGAGTTTCGATATCTCAGCTCTGGAAGGGGCTAGAGCCTCCATTTTTGCACTCAGGTCTAAGTCTCATGGCCCTCTATC